>MNCI01006202.1:12000-32114 GCA_015680685.1 Gnetum montanum
CTAGATTAGATTTTCTTACCCTTTTCCTCCTAGCTTAGATTAGTTAATATTCTTTTCCATTGCCTTTAGGAGTAGCATAGATTAGAACACATCATACACCTCATCTAGACTAAACCATACGTGACATATGCAAAACTAGTCTAGGTGGGAAGACAGCGGACTACGACCTAAGGCTAACTATCTAGGTGCCACAACTAGTCCATCTACGGAGTTCGACCGGATCGCGCGTGCGACGCTCGTTTCGTATGGTTGAGTGTAGGGGTACCTCGCCACTCATCAGTAACCCAGTGATGAATAGTGTTTGGTAATCTCAGTAGCGTTGCACTGGTTCAGGGTGTGTACAGCAAGTGGGAACGGATACTGATGCTAGGACGATTAAAGCTTAGTTAGTGAAAGTTAGTTACTTAGTCTCTTCACCCTTTCCTCTCTTAGCATAGGCAATAAAAAGATAAAAGTTATAAAAATCATATACCTCAAACTTACTTAACCATACAAGCGTGACAATACAAGCAAGTCTGGGAAGACAACGATTGATTAACCTTAAGTGTTCTATAAGGTGCATAAGCACTTAGCCCTTGGAGTTCAATCGGATCGCGCATGAGACACTCGTATTCATATGGTTGAGTGTAGGGGTACCTCACCACTCATTAGAAAGTAAAACAAATTTAATTTTTATTTGGAGTAATAATGAGCTTAGTGTTAAGATTTTTGCTTTGAAAGTTATGTGTGAGTTTTGGGGTGGGGAAGGTGTCGGACCTCGAAAAGAAGTTTTATTAATAAAAAGGAGTGTCAAATATATAAATCACATTAAGTCAAGAAGACAAAAATATGAAAAACTAACATTGGGGATGAAACCTTGGGAAACATCCTCATAAATAATTGTTCGTGAAAGGAAGAAACCCAATCTAGGGAACTACCATCCACCAACCAGCCAGCTTGTTACAAGAGAGAGTGGTAGAAATTTGAACAAGGTTGATAGTGGTCAATAAAAGGCAGAGAGACCCTCATACAGAGACTACAGTCAAATGTAAAAAGGGAAGCTTCTATGCAGAGATCCTTGATGAAGAGGGTTGCTTGAGCACACGGGTATTTCCCAAGGTTGCAAAAGATGAATCAATTGATGAATATCTATTTTGAACTTTGATGCTTGAGGTTTGAGTTGGAAATGAATGAGGCAGAATATTTGCAATTTCTCCTACATTATTAGATGACAATTATTAGAATAATCAATCCTTTGAAAAATAACATTACATCTATGCTTTCAAATATAGTATAGAATAATAGGCCTAATGACTTTCCAAAGAAATTTAAAATTAGCAGAAGTGGTGGCCAAAAGGCCAAATATAACATCATCTTGAGACAACATGCACGTTGGAATTACTTTGGAAGCCCATGTCCACACATGCTATGTGAAGGGGCAAAGCCAAAGCACATGAGCAAAGTCCTCTTGACCACCACAAAGAGGGCAATCGGGACCATGAAACCCAAGATACTTGAGACATTTGCAGATAGATAAACCTTGATGAAGGAGGCACCAGAGGAACTGCCTAATTTTAGGGAGAGCCAGTAGTTTCCAAATACATTGGAAGAGAGGGATTCAGAATTGTTTTGAGTATTGTTTATCCCAAGACTTGTTACATCAATGAATGACAGTTGATGAGTCATGCAAAAGGTGAAAGGGGGCATGTGGCTTGTAGGGTAGAAGTTTCAACCCATTAATCCATTGGAAGTCATGAAAAGTGCTATGCGTTGAACCGTCTAGCTACAAATGGTATTGAATGAAGGCATAAACCCAAGCTAGGCAATGGTGCATTGCCATAGACTCCCCATATAGATTATTAAACTCAACCCCAGAAATTCATTAATCGACAAGTTGAAGACAACTCAAAGAAATAACTCCCTTCCGATACCAAGAGGTAGCAACCTTAGCATTCGTAATGGCAAGGGGAGCAGGTGACAAAGGTAACCACCAAGGACACAACTTAGAGAGAACAGTAGGATTGATTGTTACATTTGTTCAATCTATATATCGGTGAAGAAATTGCCAGGCCCTCCAAATGCTTTTGAAAACATGAGATCCAAGAATAGTGATAGTATGGGGGAAAAGGATCCAATTAACAAAATGTGTTCCTTTCCAAAAGGGCTTATTTTTGGGAAATGCTTGTTGAAGCCTTAATTGGAGGAGAGTCCTAATGATGTCTGGGGCATCAAGATGCTGCACTAACCACTTGGCAACTAAGGTAATCCCCTGCTTAAACAAGTTCAAAAGACTTAAGCTGCCCTTATTATTAGGAAGAGTAACAATATTCCAAGTGACACAATGGAAGTCTTTCTAAGAGTCTTTAAAAGACAACATGAAGTCACAAAATAATCATTCAAGCTTATGATAAGTAGCTTAGGAGGGAGCCCAACACAAAGAGTAATACACATGGGTAGACACACATATAGATTTACATACGAGGTACTTCCCAACTAGAGTGAGTGGTTTAGTCTTCCATTTTTTGAGTTTCTTTTAAATCCAAAAAATCATTTGCTTCCAAAGAACAGAGGTAGAACCTCTAAAGTAGAAGGGAATGCCCAGAATCTTAATGATGTCTTGATCTTGGAGAAGCTGCCAATTAAATTTGGTCACATGACTGTAGTTATTGTTAAAGCTATAGACAAAAGATTTGTTCCAATTAATAGTGGAGCTTGAGAGTGTGCAATATTGCTCAACTAGGGATAAGAGCTAGTGCAAATTAGTAGTAGTGTTCTGAACAAGAAAAAAGGAGTCATCAGCAAAATGCATGTTAAAAAACTTATGTTGAGGTGAAGAGAGGCAGACCCCAATGAGTACTTCATTCTTAATATCATAATTTAACTGATGACAGAGAAAGTGAATAGGTAAGGGGCAAGAGGGCATCCTTGCTACACTGAGCAATGGATAGGAAAGGGAGAAGTGATGCCAAAGGTGGTGGCTATTCTTGTGGTAACATTTGAGAATAAACATTTCACCATATGAAGGAACTTAGGGCCAAACCCAAGTTTAGTCATGGTTTGCAGAATAAAGTTCCACTTTATGTTGTCATAGGCCTTGGCATAGTCAAGCTTCATTAGGAGAATATCTTGACGGTCATCCTCTGCCCACTTGAGACCTTCCTATGTAGTGATCATGTTGTTTAAAATATATCTACCAAGAACAAATCTTGTTTGTTGGGGAGATATAATTTGGCCAAGAAGTCTTTTTAGTCGTAGAGTTAAGCACTTGGCCCAAATTTTATATGCCATGTTAAAAAGAGCTATAAGATGCCAATTGGAGATACAGCCAGGATCCCTGAATTTAGTAAGGAGGCAAATAATCCCTTGATTAAGATTGGGCCTAAGGGAACTAGTAATGATAGCCTCTTTAATAACTTAGAAAAGGTCATTTCCCACTAGATTCCAATGATTTTGTAAAAATTCAACGGGAAAACCATAAAAAATGATAGCCTTCCCATGACTCAACTTGAAACAAGCTGCTTGAAGCTCCTCTTTTGTGATATCGGTGTTCAAACTTTGCGACATGGTAGAATTGATAAGTGTAGGATAATTGAGGGTAGCAACCTCAAACGATAAGATGTTCATTGGGGTAGTTGCAAATAGGGTTTCATAATGGTTTTTGAGAAATGTGAGAATATTGTTGTGGTCAATGATGGTGGAGCCGTCATTGGAGATTTTGTCTAAAGAATGTGAGGGAGAAGAGCTATTTAGATACTTGAAAAATTCCTTACAGTGTTCATCTTGAATATCTAACCAAGTGAGTCTACTTTTAGTTAAGGCACTTTGTGCTCTATACACTTCCCAATGTTGGAAGGCTAACTGAGCTCTAGCTAACTCCTTGTGAATAGGAGTGTTGAAGGGATCTTGAGCTAATCTATTAGTTAGATGTTCAATAGTAAGGTGAATGTTGTTGTACTCTTGTTTAGCCCAAGCAGCCACTACCTTACCATACGAACGAGCAAAGTTCCGCACTCTACAATAAAGATTGATGCCACCATTGAATCCAACCGACCTAATCTGAGGGTCGAGGTTCATCATTCCGAAGGTTAGAGAAAAGAAGTCAGGTGGAAGAGGAAGAGAAATAGTGGTTATGTAGCCAGAAAAGATGAAATTTATGTTGATAGTTGCTGCCATGAATCTGGATAGAGATAGAGATGGAAAGATGGTTTGATAAGGTGGCATGATGATGAACCATGGTAGTAGAGAAGGCTTGTTAGAAGCAAAGGATGGAAAAATAGAACCTCTCTAACCTACTGTAGATGTGTGCCTGCCTAATACATAGATTACTCTAAGTACATCTGTGAAGGAGATCGCTAACAAAGGCATCCACCCCATCAAAGAGGTAGAACTTTTTCTTAAAGGCGAACCAGGTTTGATACTCAGAATTTGGTAGTTAAAAAAACACCCCCCAAGTTTATCTTGAGGGAATTCTATCATATTAAAATCTCCTCCAAAAATCGAAGGTACTGGAGGAAGACAATTGGCAAGTTCCTCCCATATGAGAGCATGTTTTGTAGAATTGTTAGGGGTATAAATTGAGCAGATACCAGAAGGGCCATGTGAGGAAGAGAAGGTAGCCCAAGAAACTCTATGGCTAGAATCAGAACCACTTTGAATGATTTTATCCTTCCAATAGGTCAAGAAGATAATGGTAGCTTCCCCTTTCCCACTCATGTGAGACATAGCAAGAATTAAGATGTGAGGGAGAAACCAATGGGCTGAAAGAGATAAATGATTTGCTGAAATTTTAATTTTTTGAAGGAGAACGAAATCTAAAGCAATATTTAGACTAGAAGAAAAGTTGCTTACACACTTTCGTCGAAGCCTATTAGTAAGGCCTCGGACGTTCTATCAAAAGAGGTTTATGGGAAAGCAGAGGGCATGTCAAATGAGAGGTCAACAGAAGGTTCGAAAGTCAAAGTATCAACTTTTATTATCTGTGAAAGAATGGCAAAAGAGTTGTTTGTAATGATAAGGGCTACAGAAGTGTTTAGAGGAGAGAAAGTGAAAGCTAGAGTTTTAGGGGAGGAAGCTTTGACTCATTTCCTTCCACTACCCATCACAAACTCCTCATTCAAGATGGAGTCCTTGAAAGACTTTGAGGGGATGACATGTGCTGTGGTGTGTGCACCTGACTGCGGTGCTTGTACCTTGGGGAGGCTAAACAAAGAGGAAGACTTTGGAGCTATTTTAGAAGAGGATCTGAACCTAAAAGATTTTGATGGTGGGCGGTATGATATGTCTGGGGACTAGGTATTTTGAGATGTTGTGGATTGTTTTTTCCTAGCTAAGAAGTGACACACCAAGATATGACTCTCGGCCCGATAACAATAGCTACACAAGTTTGGAAGATAAAAATAATCAATTTTCTAGGTGAAGAGTTTACCACCAGCTGCGAGGGTTAATGAGGTTTTTCTAGGAGTTATATCGAGTTCAATACAAAAGCAGCGAATTTGAGTTCCATTGATCAAAGTGCTATGGTCAAAAATAATTGAATTGAGGGTACTCACCATGTCCCTTTCTAAAAAATGAGCAAAAGATTTGGCAGTTTCACATAACAAGAAATTATGTTATATGTTGGATCATTAACATTAAAGTCAAATCTCCGTGCAATTAGAGTGGCACTCTACGTTGAGAAAATTTTGAGAGAGAGAGCCTTCTCAACATGCAAGGCCTTAGTTCCGCCAAAATAAAGTGAGCATAGTAACAAGTATGAGAAACTTAAATGCCCTATGGCAGAATCTTCAGAAACTTCTTCAAAAATATCATCCAGACGAAGGAAATCTATTTTGGGCAAGTTAGAAGAACTTCCTGAGGTAGATGTAGAGCAAAATTGGAAGAATTCACCATTGCAGAACTAGCACGACCCAACCGCCCATTGCAACACCAAACTGCACGACAACCACACAACGCAGCACCACCAGCCACCACATCAACCCACGCGAAGAGCGCAACAGCAGCCACAACTAAAGCAACCGCAGAAGAGAGCCTCAGCCACTATCACCACCAACGCAGGAACACCCTCCACAGCCCAACCAGCAGTAGCAGTAGCAGCGGCAACCCCCGCTGAGCAACAGCAATAGCACAGAGACTCCGCTGCCCACCAAAACTGCCACCCCACTGTCACCGAAGCGCAGCGCAGCACAGCAACCCAGGAACCCAAGATCACAGTGCAACACAGTAGCCTAAACGCAAAAACGTAGGAACCCAAAACGTAGTAGAAAACCGAAAACCAAAAAACCGAAAACTAAAAACCAAAAAGCCAAAACATAGCAACAAGTTGAACCAGTGGAGCTGCGCAATCGTAGCAGCCCACATGGACAATACTAAGTTATGAAATTTTAATGAGATTACATAGTTTAAGATATGCTTATATTACAATTGCTTTGAGTTCCAACAACCTTCTAAATAAATTTATTTAGAATGCTAAATAAATTTATTTAAAGTGCATTAAGAGATGGAAAGTGAGAGTGGAGAGAATGCACATGTAAGTTATACGAGTATAGAAGACAGGAAAAGTATTGAAAATAATGCTCGTGGTCCAGATAAAGCAACATGGTTTTCTCAACTATTTTGTTCTTTGTAACAAAAGTTTAATAATTTGTACTTTATTTTCCGGAGAAATTGTAATGCCTATTCAAACGTGTAGAACTCTGCCATGAAAATTGTACTCCCGCTGCTTTAATATTATGCGATTTTGCATATACAATACTACTCTGAACTTTTTGTCATACGCGTTGTTAGGTGTTGGCCTCAGCTAACATAAAATACCAGACACTGCTTCAAAACACGATCTTGGCGCTTGCTGAAAAACCAAAGCAGCAAGCAGGACCTGGTAAGTTATCTGCAACTTATTACTTTGAAGTGCTACTTATTATTTAGCTACAGGTTAAAAGATGTGCGTGGATGGAGAATTTGAGGATTTACATGCGGTTTAGTTTATTTTATTTAAGGTGCTTGTTTGAAAGTGAATTCACCAGTTGGCACATTAAACAGGTTTGATATAATCCTCAGTGAAAATTGAACCCTTTTGAGTGGTTCCTGGGATTAATTTTCAATCAATTAAAATTTTTACAGTGTAACGATTTTGTATCACAGAAAACTATTTCTTCTGTTTCTTGCAAGTCATTGAATTTGTTTGTCTCTCTCTGTGGACTTTTTCCTGTCCTTTTGTAACCAGAAGTTCAAGTGACGATAACCATGTCATTAATAAACAAAACAGAGAATTACTTCTAAAAAGCATGCCAATCTCTCCTCTGTGTGTCGTCATTTTCCGTAGATTTTTTGTACCAAAATCTGTCTGTAGCACTGGCATGTACTATTAAACTGTAATTTAGAAGCTGCTGCAGCAGCAGGAGCAGGTGCACCAACAACAAAAATGTACCATCCCAAAAGCTTGAGACCCAATAATTTACCAAACAGCAGCGTAGAAAATGCTCTTTTGTTTTGTATCGTCTCCCCTCGTGTCCTTTTGTGTTGGGTGTGTTGTGGGTTCCAGGAAAAAATTAGGTAAGCAGAGCCCAACAAAAGAGAAACAAAAAAAAGGTAGAATTCACTCTTATTCACATATCCTTTATCTGACTCTGCTGCCACAGATTTCAAATTAGGCAAAATCTTTCCAGGAAACAGTGACATCATCCATGGCTGTGGATGTCCTTGAAATTTTAAGCATTTTCTTCTGCAACGGTCATGATCGCTGGATTTGAAAGAAATGAGGGCAGGCCTAGAATTGTGATTGGGTTTTTTAGGTGGGTGAAACTTGTCTATCTTCTTTCCCCCAATTCAAATGACTTTTGAAAGCTGCCTTTACCGCCTTTTAAGACCCTTCAGTGTGTCTTGCTTGCTTGCATTTATGATATCTTTTGCAGATTATGGGCAATAATGGTGGTATTCTGCTACTTTAAGGAACTGCCTCTGTTGTTGCTGTGGTTGTGGGTAGATTTACATCTCTACTCCTCTGAAAGTTTCGTTCCCTGTCAATGGCCTTTCCTTGGCAATGATTGTCAGCAAAGTCTCTATAGGACTTGAAGAATTCCCTGCATCAGGTGCTGTGTATGTGCTATTATGCCTGCTCTGGGTCCTGCAGAGTTTTTGCAGTAAATAAAGCATTGGCACAGTTTTTCTTTTCTCTGTTTGTTGCCCAGTTCCGTAGTTGCAGAGTCGCTTTCCGCGTGATTTCCTTTTGTGGGTTTCTTCAATTCCATGTGGATTCTGAGGTTCAATAAATGGTATTCATGATTGGTTGATGGGCTATTGTGATTCTGTGCATTCATTCACTGGGGAGTCCAGGTTTTAAGGACGGTTAATGATTCTGTTTGTTCTCATGCCAGTAACACACTTCTGTTTGCCTTCTTTTCAACAATTTGGTCATCGTTTTTGTTCTGGGATTTGAGTGTCAATGGATTAGGAAGTTTCTGTCCAAAGGATTGAACAGAATGCAATGCAAATCCTGATGAGGGTTCTTTGATTATAGGCATTTTCTTTGAATCTTTCTTTTTCTTTTACCAACAACACGCGGTAATTTTCTTAATGTTCTATTCAAAAACTCATAAAATGTACTAGAGATCCAGAGGCTCTAAGGACGTAATAAATTCTCACTTTCAATTTCGAATTTTCTGTTTCATTCATCGTTTGAGATTTTTTCATGGTCCGTAACACAATATCGTCTCATTTCTTAATTTTTATAGCATAGAACAATACCGTTGCATTTTCATGGTCTGTAACCTTCCTCAGCTATCTACCGATATAAATAAGCTTTCCTTTAATTTGACTGGATTGATTCCTTCATTGGATTCTGCAGGTTATTTACAAACAATTCCAAAATCTGTGTCGTGATGACACAATTTCTGGAGGGACCTGCTCTCATGACACTTCGAATAGCTACAACACTGTTCTTCGTTTGCTCAGAAGAGTTGCCCCCGACTGCATTTTACAGAAGCATGTAGACGTCAGATCGAGGTGCTCTTTAAGCTTCTGCTGCAAAACCAACCATGCCTGTATTTAGCATGAAAAGTTTTCCATTTTTTTGAATTTAGGATAAATTGGTGCAGAATTGTCAACTTCTGGTCAGCTTGCTTTAAATTCCAAACCATGAAATTGCCATTTGCGTTACTGCCGTCATCTCATAGGAGGCAAAAAAGCAAGTCATATGATGAAAAAGATCAGTGTAAGTTCTTGATTTTTCACGTTTCCTTATCATTGAATTAAGCCGTGTTATTAAGCCCCATGATGTTTGGTTATGTCAAAACTTTTCACTAAGCTAACTCTTCATTATTTAAATGTTATTAGGGATTTATAAACCAATTATTTAAATGTTATTTAGGGATTTATAAACCAATTGAGTCTTGGCGCTTGGAAGGTAAACCATTTATTCATAGAATTCCACAACCTAGTGCTGCTTATGTGTTCACATTAAGGGAATTGCAAGAAGCCACAGGCAACTTCCACGATGATAACCTCATTGGAAAAGGAGGATTTGGTCGAGTGTATCGGGGAATTCTAAAATGTGGAAAGGTATGCACTGATTGCAGCATTTTATTATAACTAAGAATGTTCTAAGTTAAAATTATTATCTAATGCTTTTTATTATCTAATGCAATTCATCGCCATCATCATCTTAGCCTTGTCGTAGAGTTTAGGATAAAAGATCTTTTTTACTGTCTCTATTAAAAGCTAAAGCTTCATCTATTTCCATATTATCATATGAATTTATGAATAATTAATTTCAAATTGTTATATATATATATTCATTTTAAGAAGTTTTTGCAAATACAGATGGGTGTCCCGTGGCCTGAAATTTATAATTTCATAAACTGCATCTTCATTCTCCTCACGAACGGCATCTTCTTTTATATGGATTGGCTTTTTTGTATACTTCAGCCAATAAATTTTCAAGTTTTAATCTTTTAGCAGACCCTGAAGTGAACCAATTTATGCAGGCTGCTGCTATCAAACAAATGGATCCTCTATCATTAAGAGGTGCACAGGGAGAGAAAGAATTCAGAGTAGAAGTGGATCTTTTGAGCAGGCTTAACCATCCAAACTTGGTCCGATTGATTGGTTACTGTGCAGATAGAAACCAACGGTTGCTTGTTTATGAGTACATGAAAAATGGGAATTTACAAGATCACCTGCATGGTAAGCAACAGCAAACCCACCTGGTAAAACATTTCATGTTT
This sequence comes from Gnetum montanum, assembly GCA_015680685.1. NCBI lineage: Eukaryota > Viridiplantae > Streptophyta > Gnetopsida > Gnetales > Gnetaceae > Gnetum > Gnetum montanum. The sequence goes on from MNCI01006202.1 coordinate 22,197, forward strand.
TCAGGGTTTTGATCAATTTTCCGAGACCACTGAGCCTCTGTATGATAACCCTTTTTTAGCAGTGTTCAAATTACTTACCGTCCAATCTTGATCAGGTATTCTTAGAATGAGTATGGATTGGCACTTACGACTGAAAATTGCATTAGGGGCAGCTAAAGGCCTTGCTTATTTGCATTCTGGTCCAACAACAAATACTCCCATCATTCACAGAGACTTCAAATCTACCAACATTCTTCTTGATTCTAATTTTGAACCTAGGGTAGGTTTAATATTTTTCTTTTGAATCATGAATTCAATATCATAATGGCCTATGCTATATTAAACTAACCATATTTCTTTTAGGATCAGTTGACCAACCATTTTTCAAAATGTTCTTGCTCTTATATGACAGTTATTTCGTTTGTCTAGATCTCAGATTTTGGCCTTGCTAAACTTGTGCCCTACGGCTATGAAGCATCAGTCAGCACCAGAGTTCTTGGGACATTTGGTTACTTTGATCCCGAGTATACAGCGGTAAGTACGTAGATTTATTCAGACATTGTCAGTTCTATCTTCACATTAGTTGAATAGTGGGTCAATACTAATGCAATTTAATGAGTTCTACTCTGTTTTCTAAAGCTACATGTGATTTATGTCTTATGATTTGTTGCATATTAATGGGCAGACAGGGAAGCTAACGCTTCAAAGCGATGTTTATGCATTTGGTGTTGTACTGCTTGAACTATTAACTGGACGTAGGCCTGTTGACTTGAGCCAGTGTTTGCCACAACAGAACCTTGTTTCTCAGGTACAGTGAATTTCCATTCTTGGAAATATTCTCTATCCATGAATTCCTTGGAATGTTCATTATTTTTACAGTAGATAAGACTTCTTATATAGACAAGTGTAGTATAGGGGGCTTTCATTTAAAATGATGGTAAAGTGCTTGATTCTTAGGTAGGTTTTTGCTTATCTATTGCCCTGGGCGATGACCCTTTCACAAGATCATTTAGTATCAAGGTATGGTTGAGGTGTACTATCAACAAAAAATTTGGACACTTGATACCCCTGAGCATAAGACGGTACTTGTACATGTATGCATGAATCATCAAGGAAATGCATGTATGCCTACACTTTAATTCCTAGTACAGCAGTAGATAACTCGATCTGAACCAGTATAAAATGAATTCTACTTTGCCATGCAGAGTGGCTATTTAGAACGTTGCTTGTTCTATAGTGTTTCTTTTACTGGTTTGCTATCAATGGTATTGCCATTCCTCTCTGCTGGTCTCCCTAGGCTGTAATTGTACTCTTACTTTTGTATGTTGGATTTGTCTACCAATGCAAATGTGGATGCAAATGGCAAATGCTAAATAGTGTATCATTAATAGCTGTTTGTTATCATTTAGATTATCAAGGTCAGGTAAATTTTTGTTCTTCATTGTGATACAAAATTTTACAGGTGAGATCCAAGTTGAAAGATAAGAAAAAGCTGAGGAAAATTATAGACCCTGAAGTGAATAAAGACTCCTACTGCATGCAGTCAGTATGCATGCTAGCAAATCTGGCTTATAGATGTGTCAGAAAAGAAGCCAACCGGAGACCTTCCATTGCTGAATGTGTCAAAGAACTCGAACATATCTGTGTAATAAACAAGAAAGTGGTCAATTCTGAAGTCATTTCTCTTTGCTATCATTTTTAAAAGCTCTGGCTACAGTAGCAAAAAGCATATGTTATAGGAATCTCTGGAGAAGAACATCCTCAACTGAAGCTGTGAAGAATTGTTTTGTCATAAAAAAGATTTTTCCATCAACATGGTTCAGTCAGACATCTTATCATACTGTTCATACAGTGGTGTCAATGCATCCCTATTGTGACACCATGAGAGCACGAACCGTTTGTTGTAGGATAGTCATGTAAAAATTATGATTTTGTTATATATATATATATGCTTGGAAGAGTTTAGGCTTTTGCTCACTCACCAATCCTCCTAATACCCCCTCTTAGTAGGATGAGCATTGAGGCTATGAGTGATGATCTTTTTTATATGGTTGTGTATGCGCAATTAGTTTGTACTTGAGAATCTACCAAATCTATTATGGTTGGAATGCTAATACTGAATATCTGAATACAAGGGTTTTCATTATCAAATCACTGTTTATTCCCATTCCTGGACTTTGATGTCAAGCTGGATCCTTCAACATTGGGCCAGCCTTTCAAGGGTATACATGACTATTTAAGCTAAAGTAAGCAGCAGTTAATACAATAATCACCTATAGTAATTAAGTTAAAATTTCAATGAATTAACCATACAAGAAACAAAAATCCTATGAACTAGAGGGGTTTAACTAATTTTAATGTTAACAAGTACAGTAATGTATATTCTTATCAATCCTTATCATGCCCTCCTGCTGGTTAGCTAATTATGACATGAAATATGAAATGCCCAGAAAAGCATTGGTATTTAAATTTGCTACAACCTTACAGCGCTCCCTGAATGAAGTGTTGAAGATTACCAAGAACATATTTAAAAAATTTATTTTTACTTTTTAAATCCTATAAGATATTTGAAGTTGGTTTTAGATATAATAAAGCATTTCCATTTTTACATTTCTAAGATTCAAACTCACAAGCAAGCAATGACAACCAATGACGGACATATTTAAAATGCAGCTAATATGGTTCAATTTTCAAAGTTACTTTTTATATTAAGGATGCTGATTGCAGCCGGAAATTTATTTTGTTGCCTTGTAATCTGTTGTTAAATTGTCCAAGGAAGATCCTTTGTATCCAGAAAGCAGTCATAACAGCATCAGTGGTCTAGTGGTAGAATGGTACCCTGCCACGGTACAGACCCGTATTGGATTCCCGGTTAGTGCATCTTTCCTTTTTCGATTTCTGCATTTTTATAAAAAATTGCTAGTCAAAAACTTCTTATTGCAAAATTCTCTTGGCTTCAGCACTTTCTTTGCTTTCTGCATTAATAGAAAATTTCAGGGTCGAAATTTCAGGAAAAATTCACCTGGCTTCGGCTGGGCAAAGTTGTACGTGTTTCATCTTCACTTAACAAGGACCGCTGAATTTCCATAATTGTTTTGTCCATTTCGTCACATTTGTTATACTTCCCAAAAGTCATCCTTCGTCTCACAACACTTTCGTGTGGATTCGTTAGAAACTAAAACTGAAAACAATCATATCATGAGTACGAATAGCTTCATCAGAACAAAACATATCAGAGAGAAAAATATTCGAAAAAAGAACCCATCCTTACACAACCAGGATGGGGAGGTGTATTTTATTTTGTTCTGTTCTTTACATTTATCAAATCAGGTATTATCTGAACTTTATTTACATTAATCAAATAAGCTATCAGAAAGGGACTGAGTGATAGTATGATTTAAGTAATGGTATGATGTTGGGTTTAAAAGCCGACAAATTAGATTTCTTTACTTTTGAAAACGATGCCATCCAAATTAGCTTTCCTAAGTCTTCTCACACCTAAATGAATAAACTCAAATTTTTTCTCTAAACATATCAAAACTGAACTAATTTTCTAAGTCTTTTCTAAAAAGATTAAACATTATTAGTTCTAAATCTTTTCATTGTTTCTCAATTATAAATTTGAAACAAATGGACCAAGTATTTGAATTATCTCAATGTTAATCGGCTTCTTTACAATATCATAGCACGTCTATAAACAGATTAAGTATAAGATTATCCATGATCATCACAAACAAACAAGATTTCTGTAGGCTTATATCAGATCCTTAATGTAAGGCTACCACTTTTGTTGCATGCTTGGATTATCCAAGAAAGAACGCATATCAATAATCCTCCAAAAGAAATGGCCACTACCGATACCCCTACAAGGGTAGGAACAAAATAAATTGAGTATGTGCCATTAATGGTTCACCTTAAACAAACATAGAGCTTAACTTAGTCTTAAACTGAAAAAAGATTATATTAGTAAAATAAGATTGGTATATTGTATACAACGAAGACGAGGCATATAACTCAATGTGGGAACAGGGAAAATTGTCAATGAAAAAAGCTTCTCAGCTGGCCTCATCAGCCTTCTGTTTCTTGGGCATTCTGTACCCACCAACCACGCAGGCATGATCCCTTTCAAAGGGCTCCAGTGTCACTTGCTCAAAAGGTTTAAACTGCTCCTTCTGCAGTTTCTTAATCTCCTGAGCGAACACTGCCTCTGCTGGTACGGTGGAGTCAATACAGTTTGCCTAAACAAACATACAGAACAGTTAGTTGAATAATTTCACCTAAGGAAGCATAGCATTGAAGTAGTAAAACAGATCTCCCTGAAGCATACCTTGATAGATATTACAAAATGGCCTCCGTTCTTCAGAAAGTGGTGAGCATTTAAGGCAACAATTCGAGCCTGTGACAAGTAAATAAATTAAACTCTTTCAGCCTTATAATGTCCCCATAAATCATAAATTAACTATAGCCTACCTAAAATGACAATGATGAATTGTTCTACATGAGAACCATTTTTTAAAGTGTTCTGCTATGAACATAGGACAGGGTAACATTCAATACATTATATCATGAAACCATGTAAATTACGTAAACAACATATAAGACACCATGGCATCAAACACTCGATTGGCATCACCCAATTATGATGTCATGAAGGGGAATCCGAGTAAATTCATCCTTTGCCAGGTAACCACTTTCGTTAGATAATTATGCAAAGATGTATTAAAAGGAAATTACAGACAACGCTGGGAACAAAGATCCACAAAACTTTGACTAATAAAAATTAGCCTTCAACAGAGAGCATTTTAGAGCATCGGAAATTCGGGTGATGTCACCCATAATGTCCGACAGATGCACTCTTCTACCTTTGCTCGTTGACATTTCAAATATAACCTGAATATCAGAAAAACTGCTACCAAAAGCAAAAGGCAAGCATCTCTAAATATACCAACAAGGAAGATGCTTTCAAAACTGTACCCTAAAAATTTATAACGGACATTCAAATTCCAGTTTAAGTTGTCCAAATAAAGACATTTAAGTGCAAGATATAGAAATAACCACACCCCTAAGCAACATTAACCGCTGGAACTTTACGATAGCTCAAGCCCCAAACCTCACTTTGAAACAATATCAACTTTCAATAAATATTAAAAAGGCAAAAAACTGTAAAAATAATGCTGAGCATGCTTAATAACCATAAATAAACAATAAACAAAACACTTTGAGCGTCAGAAGCTCGAATGGCATCATCTGTCTGTGACATCCTGAAGGGGAATCCGAGCGAGTTCATCCTTTGCTCAACCGACATAATTCATTCATGATCATAACGAAAAATAAAGAGCCATACCTGATCAGGCTGAGCTACATCAGCAAAGATAACATCAACCATACCAAGCAGCATTCTATAGCGCGCTGGGTGTCTAGCATCCTCAATAATAGGTATAACATTAGTGCGCTTTGTCGCCATGTTCACTAGGTCACGTCCACTTCTATGAGAAAATTCAACCGCGTATACAATTCCAGTCTAACATGAATATAGACATCCATATTAGCAAAATAGTCACTCAAATTCTAACTAATAATGAAAACCGAATGTCATAAAAATAACTACATTAATTAACATTTCTTACGGGGCCAACAACGTCAGAGACATGTGAAACAGTGGTACCAGATGCAGCACCCAGATAAAGAACATGAGAACCAGGTTTCTGCACACAGTGAGATCAGATAAGTATGACTGAAGTTAAATGCTAAAATGTTGTTGAGGAAAAAGGACAAATTTCATGCTCCTTACAATCCAGATGTTGTCAACTCCACCCAGAATCGCCGCTGCCAATTTTGACCTAAATGGATTCCACACCCTGTACTCGGTTTTGGTGCCATCATCATTCTGCGTGAAAGAGATTTGAGTTGAAGATCACACTTTAAAGAATTCCGTATCACATGATTTATGCAGCTTATGGAAAACTACAGAAATAAAACTATCCTGTTGTTAACACAATTCTGACTCGCACTAACATGTGTCAGGATAACTTTTTGAAAGTTTAAACTTTTTAAAAATTTAAGACAGAATATCTATTTCTTGGACTACAGGCAAATACATATAGAACATCCAATGAGAAATGTTAAGGCATAATGTCAAAACATCATTTGCAGTGAACGGCTCCACTACCAACTTCCATGATAATAATAACTTAGTCTCTCACTCAAAATAATCGATACGTAGTATAAGTTTAGAAGCTGATGCTTGGGGCATTAAGGAAATTTTAGTATTTCATACATAAAACCAAATTATCTAGTTCACATTCTACATGTGCATGTCAGATGATCCAAACAAGTTCCCATGCAAAAAAGCCTAAGCCCAACACAAATCTACGCCAAAATAAAATACTTCACTCCAACAAGCAAACAACTAGTATAAAAACTGAAATCACATTCAACCTTATCTACATAGTTTACTCCTTCGAGAAAAAACCCTACCTGCTTTCTAAAGATATTGAAACTTGTCCAAATAGTTACCTATTCGGAAAAAAATCCCTGCCTGGTCTCTAAAACCAATGACGGGTAAAACAAGCAGACCAAAAACAAGAAAATATATAAGTTGCATCTTCTATTTCTTAACACAAACCTGAACACTGATTCTCTTCTCGCCATAGACGCTTTCACCGGCGACCATGTTCTTCGTAACAAGAGCATCCTCCTTCGCCTTGGCAATGAATACTCCCTCATGACGATGAGGCTCAATCACAACCTTGGAACCTCCCTTCATTCCTCCTCCTCTTCCACCGCGGCCGCCTCTGCCTCCTCCTCTGCCACCGCCTCTTCCGAAGCCTCTTCCTCCTCCTCTTCCACCTCCGCCACCGCGGCCCCATCCTCTACCGCCATCTCCTCGGCCGCCTCTAGCCCCTCCTCGCCCTAAAACGAAACAACCACAACAAAAATCTCAACTTGATCAGACACATAAATAATGCTGGCTAGGAATCTTGAAAAACTCTGGAACTCAACAAAAATCTCAGCTGCTGGAGATGAATCTGATAAAAATCTGAAACTCGATAAAAATCACAGCGTCATCAGAAACGGAAGTACCGGAGATAAATAGACGAAAAATCCGAAACTCGACAGCAATCTCATCTTAATCCGAAACAGAAACACTCCTAGGCAAGAATCCACTAAACAATCTGAAACTCGACGACACTCTGGCTTAATAAAAAACAGAAACATTCCTAGAAAGGAATCTACAAAAATGTGTGAAACAGAAACACTTTGTAGAACTGAATCTTGAAAACCTCTGAAACTCGGCAAATGATTAAGCAGACGCCCTGGCGATGAACCTACTACAAATCCGAAACTCGACAACAATCGCAGCTTAATCGAAAACAGAAATACTCCTAGCCATAAATATACTCGACGACAATCTCAGCTTAATCAGTAACAGAAATGCTCCTGGAGATGAATCTACAAAGGGCTTAACACACTGACATGTATGATTTCGTCTTGAAACAAACGAAGAAAACAAATGTCTGAAACAAATCAGTTGCGAAATGTTAGGTATGATTTCGTACCTCTTGGAGGCCTCATTGCAGAAGACTCGAGTCGCGAAAACACAACAAAAGAAAGAATTCTCGTGCAGATTACAGAGCTGGACTGCCTTCTTGCTTCCTCTCTAGCACCATGGTTAATATAGCCCGCCTGCTAAACCCTAGCGCACTCAAAAACCCTTAAGTGTTATACCAAGGAAGGGATGGAATCTTAAGCACGGGAGAGCGGAAACGGGCAAAATAAAATAAAAATTAAATCAAATGATAAATTGTTTGATTTTCTCGTCGAAACCCCTTGTTTCTCTCGTTTCTGTTTTCCTTGAAAAATAAAATAAAAGTGGTGTCAGACCCAAAAAATAAAATATAAAGATATTAAAAGTGGTATATATAGCCTGCATTATAAGTCGAGTAATACATCCCTATTATTTGATTGATATTAAAAGTGATCTACTTAACTTACAAACGGTAATGAACCTTTGGTATACATCCCTTAGAACTTTGTGATACGTCACATATACAACATCATAGCCCTTGGCAGGAAGTCACGTATATGTCTCAATGTAAGCAAATTCCTATAAATATAAGCTACCTACTACATTTATGATACATTTTGGTCATAGCTATAGCCAAAATCGTGCAATTTGATTTTGTAGCACAGAAACACACAACCGAGTGCTTGCATCATGAATTAAAGTTAGTTGTAAAGTGTCTTATTCAAGTAATATATACTTGGATGCAATTAATGAATGATAATAAGACCAAGATTGATTCTCTTTCATTACAACACTCTAACATAGTTTATATTTACTTTAATATATTATTTTATTTCAAATCAATTTAGCTTAATATTTACATTTTTTATGCATGTTAATAAATCGATGGAATGAGTGGAATCTAGTGTTCAAATGTATTGGCTTGGCAATCCTAGCAATGATAACACTTGGTTTGCTAATAGCAATATCGCTGATAATCGCAGTGGCCAATGCACGTGTATAGGATGTGACGACAAGTTAGAAATGAACACTCATTGCCCTTAGGCTAAAATAGAATTTATTTTATAATTAAATTAATTAATTCATTCATATGGTTTTTTTTAGTTTAATAATAGGTCAAACAACATCAATGATCATGTGCCTCACGTAGGGGGTTGGAACCTCAAAAGAATTGCAATATAGTTCATTTAGAACTATGTAACTCAGCATTGCCCACCAAAATCAAACTCATGACTTGGAGCTTTCAAATCAAGAATTTTATCGTTAGGCTAACACCTCATTGTTCATGTGCCTCATGTAGACTAAACCATGTAAGATACAAGGGCCACCACCAGTTTAGATGGGAAGACAACGAATTATGATCACATAAGGTAACCTATATGCTAAAGCTAGTCCATCCATGGATTATGATATAGTCTACCACCATAATTGTAGATTGTATGATGGTGATGAGCAACAAGTACCCCCTATGCCCAACCATACAAATCACAAATGTTCACATGCACTCCAATCATATTTTGTGGATGGAACTAGTGTGGTATTTAGATTGTTGAGCATTGATCGCAGGTTGCTATCTTCCCACTTAGACCAGTGGTAGCTTTGTCACATATGGTTTAGTCCAAAGCAAGGCATATGATTATTGATGTTGTTGAACCCTTAAACTAACTAAATAGTCATGTAGAAATTAATGATTTAAACTAATTAATAACAAGAAGATAAATCCTAAACTACTCTAAGGACAATGAGTATTCGTTCCTAGCTTGTTTTACACATCCTGAACTCATGTATCCACTTCTAAGATTATCAAGTGTTATGCTACTGGGCAAACCAAGCAGTAACGCTATTGGGATTACCAAGCGAATACGTGTTTATGCTCAAAATTGGTCATGTTCATTATGCTAATTGATCAATGTGCATGGAAATGTAAATGTTAACTAAGTACATAGAAAATAAATTGCATTGAAAGTAAATCTATTCTAGGTCAAAGTGCTGCAATGAATAGGAATTAATCTTGATCTTACCGTTGTTCATAGAATGCATCCAAGTATAATGCCACTCGAATAAGATGTTGTACAACTGACTCAAATCCACACTGCGGCCACTCACTGACTATTCTTTAAGATTACAGAATAAAATTGCAAGAGTTTGGCTACACTATTGACCAAATGGTGCCAAATACGCGACAAGTACTCACATATTTATAGGCAAATATAGTTATTGTGTTGATAGGTGATGAGTGGCGAGGTACCCCTACACTCAACCATACGAATACGAGCGTGTACGCGTGATCCGGTCGAACTCCGCAGACTAAATGCCTTAACGCCACAAGGAACGCTTGGGGTTAATCGTTCGTTGTCTTCCCAGGCTTGCTTGTATGTGTCACAATGTATGGTTAAGCAAGTCTGAGGTAT
>MNCI01006203.1:913-17190 GCA_015680685.1 Gnetum montanum
GGGAAAATAAGGAGTAGATCGCGGAGTTGTGCTCAAATGTTTTTGAAAAATTTTATTTGTTACAAGTAGGTATTATAAGGACCGCATAGACTAAGCAATTGAACAAAATAGGAAATTTTCAACAACTCACAGTACTTGGCAAAGTTGGCTGAATCTCTTTAAAGTAAGTCATTTGTAGTTTACACACAATGCAATCGTTACATTTTTCACAACCGCACACCGCAACAGCACACACACATACTCACATTAACTACTGAGTTTATTTGGAGCTATCTGGGCCTTGGTGTTGCCAGAGACCAATAGGCACCTAAATCCTGTTCGAGGACACTCGTTGGCGGTCGTGTCCCAAACAGTCACCAACAATGTGCATAGACTATTCTAGGTTCATGATAAGGGTTGGTCAGTTGCACACATACTAGTATTCTCCTATCAGAGTACTCATTTGGATTTTCTAAGAGTTTCCAACTTCCCTCGATTGGTGGTTTCAGATTAAGGGTTGGAAGTTGGCAACACTCTTGCTCCAGTGCATCTATGCTTTCGACGTGGGCACATGTTGTTCCCCCAGTTAGTTCCATGCACATTGATGAGTTTTTCTCTTGATTAGCTATCAACCACTGGGTGTTCTCTTGTTGTGTGGTTGCTACATATAGGCACTTTTGTATGTTAACTTCTTGAGCACACTGATTGCATGCAGGCAATGCTAAACATCCTTGTATGCCATCACCCTCTGTATCACTATATGTAATGCATGGAACCTTCTTCTTCTCAATCTTCCCATAAGTGTTTTCCTTAGATATTTCTAGGGAAAGATCGTAGATTCCTAGGCATGCGTTTATGGTGCTTAGCCATGCCCTTCCCATTATTATTGGGAAGTCCCCTTTGTCATTGTTTACTTAGATCACTAGGAAATCAGCTGGGTATGACCAACCATACACAGTGGTAACGATGTCCTCCACCAATCCCAAAGGAATGGTAACGGACTGGTCAGCCAACTCTAAGCAAATATTACTCTTCTTTAGTGGAGGCAGGTTCCAGGCTTTATACATTTCTTGTGATATTAAGTTGACGCCAGAACCTGAGTCAAGAAGAGCTTTACGTGGTTCATTCCCAGTGACTTGGAGGTAGATTAAGGAACTTCCAGGATCAGAGAATTTCCTGAGAAGGTGGCCTTTCTTGATCTAGTCAGTGACGGTATGTGTTAACATAATCGTATGCGTTGAGCTTTGTTGTTGGTTTGAAGGGAGCTCCAAAGCCTTATTTGATGGAGGAACATTTAGAGGCTCAACTGCTTATGGTTGTGAGAGCTTGTTTGGAGTATTCGTTCTAAAGAAAGGTCTTCTCCTTGTACGGTTGTTAGAACCAGTAGTGGGTTGAAGGTTTAAAGCTCTCATAGCATTGCGTTGCTGGGGTTGAGTGGGGAGTTCCCCTTGCATCGCTGGAGAAGGTGGTAGTGGAGCTATCAGTGTAAGAGTCGCGGTTGGGTTCAAAGGATGGTATGGATGTGATGTGTCTCTCCCAGGAGAAGGAGTCCTATAGTACTTCTTAGCTTAGTAGTGATGTTGTGGGGTCGCATGATCGATAGAGTCACTTGGAGAGATTGGCTGTTGTATGTAGTAGCCATATGGATCCTGTTGCCAGTAAGGGTATTGTTGCCTTGGTGGTGGCATCCCCCATGACTGTGGGTATTGCCACTACTGGTGTTGCTCAATAGGTTGTGGTGGAGTTCCACTTGGATAATATGTTAATGGTTGGTGGAACTGCCTCGGGTTACCTTGGGGATAAGGTAACCGTCAGGGTGTTTGTCGTTTGTTAAGTTGTGGGTTAGGTGCATACATCCTAGACTCTTGTAGATGTGAGATTATTGGGCAACATCCCTTAAGATGATCATACTGGCATATCTCACATCCACTGTCATTGTCTATATCAGAATCTAAAACCTCTTCGGTGATAGTCATTTTACCCTTACCTTTGTTACGTGCATGGTCCAAATCCCTCTTCTTCTTTTTATCATAGTCACTACTTCGATCCTTAGACTCCTCTACTATTTTTAAAATAGTTTCAAATATACTATCTAAGGAGTCCCACATCTGATCTACCTTAGCCAACACTTCTGTTGTTAATTTTTGAAGTAGCAAGGTTTTTCTGTTCACCATCTCTTCGAGTGATGACTCATCCTCCTCCTCATAAAATCTCACTCCCCTTTTTCGGAGGGAAGGATCGTAATTGTACTCTTCCGCAATTTCTCTCTTATGTAGCTCTCCTTCTTCCTTAGCTACTTGCTCCAACAATCTATGAACCTCATGGAACCTAAGCTCTGATAATCTCCCTTGGGCATATGTTCCAAGGGTTCTCCTGGTTTCGTGCCTAAGCCTATCTACGAGATGGTGTAGTTGATCCCATTGTGCGTAACCATGGCCCAGGAAACAATGTAACAGTGCATAATATCATCCCATGGTAGGATCCAAGGGTTCATGATTTCCCTGCTTCCATCCTTTGATCTGCTTCTGCAAGTTGGACACTCGGAAGTACGTCTGATATTTATTGTTAAATAGTTCTAGCATCGTACTCCACCTTCGAATGGATTCTGGTTCTAGGACCAGTACCAGCTTTCTGCTTCTTTTATGAGTGTCCTTGGGAACAACTTTAACTTTTGCCACTTGTTTTCAATATTCTACAAGGCACATGCATCGTGAAATGCCTGTAAGTGGTTCTGAGGATCAGCGTTGTATCCCCCCTCAAATCGTGGGATATTATTCATGTCTATTCTCTTGATCCTGCTATCTTTTTAGTGCCTTGTAGGTATTCTACCGACCTCTGTGATGTTTAACATGCTTCGGGTTGCAAGTAGGGGTTCTTTGTAGTCATTTCTTTCATAGCGTCTGTGATGTCTACGCAGTTCCCTACTTTTCCTTCTTTCATGCCTTGATTCTCTAGAGTGCCCTCATCCTCGCTCTCAACTCTCTTGTCGAGGTCTCTCATTTTGCTTACCCTTATCCTCATGGTTATGTTCCTTATGACTATGTCTCGATGTTGAAGGAGAGGGTGAATGTGACCATGAAGGTGAAGAAGAAGGAGAACCATCGCCATGACGATGTTTCCTACCCTCTCTTTGGTGGTCTCGACCCTAATCGTGATGATGATCAGAATGCCCGCCCTTATCTTGTGTTTGTGTTTCCTCGTTGAACACTTGGTGTTCGTGGGGATCAGAACTAGGATTGTGAATCATGGAGTGTGGTTCTGATACACCACCTCCTCACTATCATTAGAAGGGGGAACATTATTTTGTGGAGAACCTATTAAAATAGGTTCACCACCCTCAATTTCGCTTATGATGGAAGGAGTGTTATGGGGTCCTTTGCCCTTCAACGATGTATGATAACTCTCCTGCTGCAAGTCCTGTTGACGTTGCACTTCTATGGGATGGTAGTCCCTTGTGTCGTAATCACAGACAACGTACTCTGGGTATAACTGTGACATGCGGATTCGTGCGAGGACACGAAGGAGCATGTTGGGGGCGAATCTGTCTCGAGGCAACACTATGTTACCCTCCAAGTCTCTCCAACGCATTTGTTTGTCTTGATGGAGAATAAAGATAAAGTTGGGTATATACTCATTGTGATGAATGTATACCACACGGAATTTTCAAGGAACTAGCAGATTTTGGTTATGTGTGTTGTGCCGCCAACTATCTCTAGTGTTGGTCCAAGGTAATGAAGTGCTTTTGTGTGGAGAAGAAGACATTTTAGTCTTGTTCGGTGTGCTGTTTGTTGTTATGCTATTTTTCTCTTGATTAACCCTAAGGGTTCATTTTAGCTCCCAACAATGTAAATGATTTCCTATGTTCTACATAGCGCACAAACAACTAAGTCCCGGGCAATGGCGCCAATGATGAATGGCGAGGTACCCCTACACTCAACCATACGAATACGAGCATCTCACGCATGATCTGGTCGAACTCCAAGGACTAAGTGCTTATGAGCCCTAATGGAACACTTAAGGTTAATCAATCTTTGTCTTGCCAGACTTGTATTGTCACGGTTGTATGGTTAAGTAAGTTTGAGGTATGTGATTTTTATGTCTTTTATCTTTTTAACGCCTTATGCTAAGAGGGAAGGGTGAAGAGACTAAGTGACTAACTATTCGCGAACTAAGTTCTAATTTTCCTAGCACTAGTATTTGTTCCCACTTGTCGTACACACCCTGAACCAGTGCAACACTACTGGGATTACCAAACGCTACTCGTTACTAGGTTACCAAGCATTACACATGTGCTCGAAGTAGTCGTACTGAATGCACTTAACTAGGAGAGTCAAGGGTTGAGAGAGATTAATTATCTAAGAAAGCATTTAAACATTTAACAGTAATTAAATCCTATATAGCTTAGTCCATATGCTGCAAGGTTTATCAGAAAGTTTGTATTTATTATCGTACACAAATGTTTGCTCAGGTACAATTTGCTCGAATAAAGATCCGTTCACTTTGAGACTCCTACTACGGGCACATGGAAATTATTCTAACTCTGGAATGGTAAAACTACTATAGTTTGGCTAAGGGTCTAGATCTAGATGAGGAAACAAGGGAAAGCCACCTCTTGTTTATAAAACCGACGACAGGCTGTGATATCGTGTACGCGATATCGCAGGGGCCGACGTGATATCATGGCTCTTCAGTGGCCAAGGAATGTTCTAATCTCTTTAATGATCTATGTTCTTTGAGTGATGTTTTTGATGACTCTGATCTTTCTTAGATCTACCTCTATTCCCTTGTGAGGTAGTCTATGTCCTAGAACTATACTAGTTGAACCATTAAATGGATTTTTTGCCAATAGAGCTTTAGATTGTTTACTACACATCTCTTTAGTACCAATTTTAACTGGGCCATTGCTTTTTTAAAATTTAGCTCATTTTTGAAGAATTTATTGATAAAGACTTCAATCCCATTACCAATTTACTTTTAGAAGATGTTGAGTATAAGTTTCTAAAATGTAGCAAATGCATTACACAAACCAAGGGGCATCTACTTGTATGAAAATGTTCCCCACGAACTGGTGAATGTGGTATTTTTTTAGTCTTCTAGTGTAATGCGAATTTAATTCGACCTACTATAGCCCTCTAGAAAGCTGTGATATTGGTATCTTGCTATACTATCTAGGACTTGGTTAACAAATGACAGAGAAAAATGGTCCTTGAATCTTGCTATGTTTAATAATCTGAAATCAATATAAACCCGCCACTTGCCATACTTCTTTGATACAATGACTAATGGGCTGATCCATTCATTATTTTCTATTAGATAAAATAAAACCCTACATTCAACAATTTTTCTAACTCTTGTTTGAAAATTTTTTAAGCTTTGAGTTTAACCTTCTTTAAGGTTGGTAGTGTGGTTTGATAACTAGATATGTATAGATTCGATATTGGCATATAGGTGGGTCAATTCCAACGATCTCATCATTGGACCATGTAAATTGAGTTGGCCATTTATTTACCACTTTCAATAATTATTTTTGTTCTTTATCAAGTTTGGCATTTATAATTACCATTTTCTTATTATTTAGAAAAGCATATTCAAGTATACCCAGTACGGTTTTTAATTCTAAGGGTTCTAGTTCATGTGTCTCTTATATATCTAATCTTTCCCACTCGATATCTTCTTCTTGAAATGACTCGATGTAAGGAGGTTGTCTTTTAAACTGTTCCAACTTATCAATTTCTTCTACATAGGCACTTTTGATTCTACTTATAGGTTCCATGCATATATTGAATTGAGTCTCCTCTTAGGTATCAACCACTAGGTGCCTTCTTGTTGGGTGGTTGTTATATACAAACATTGTTGTACACATATCTCTTCTATACATTTATTACATGTTGTGATGGCATTATTTTTTATGGCCTAAATTTTCTACACAAAATTGCACCCATTATCACTATATATGATACATGGAACTCAATGTCTCTATATGATTCTAATTTCATCTTCCTTAAAATTTTCCAAGCACAAGTTTATGATTCCTAGCTTATCATCCATAGTGGTAAGCCATCCTCATCCCATAATTATATTAAATTCTCCTTTGTTTTTTCCCACATGTATATCTAAGAAATCCATAGGATAAGACTAGCCACTTAGGGTGGCAATGACATCTTCCACCTATCCAAGTGGCACAACAATTGACTAATCCACAAGCTCTAGTTAGATGTTTCTTCTCTTTACTGGAGGAAGATTTCAAGCTTTGTACGTATCTTATGAAATCAAGTTTACTCTTGATCCAAAATCTAGTAGATCTTTGCATGGTTTATGACCTGCTATTTAGAGATATACCAAGGGACTTCCAAAATTTGTTCTCTTCTTGGGAAGTGCTTGTATTTTAATCCAATGTATTATAGTTTGAGTGAGCATGAAAGTGGTTAAATTTGGGTCCAAAGAACATGGAAACACAGTGTTCCTTAGAGGAGTATGTGTAGATGGATTGGATGTAGGTGACATCCCCATCCTTTGAATCTTTTCCAGACTTATTCTAAAAAATGGATGTTTCCTAGATCTAGGTTCATTTATAATCACATCCTCTTATGTATTGACTGCCTTGGTAGTACTCTTTTGTTGAAGTTATGTGGGTAGTTCTGCTTGCATAACCAATGGTGGCACTAGTGGTAGGAAGTTAGGAGGTTGCATTAATGAACCAATTGTTGATTGGGGTGCATAATAATTAGGATGCATTATATGAAGTAGTTGGCCTATAATATTCTAATGGATAGTAGTAAGAGGAGGTGTGGACTGAAGAATTTCTCAGAGAGATTGGACATTGAACGTAATATCCATAAGGATCTAGTTGCCTATATGAATATTACTGCCTTGGTGATGGCATACCCTATGCTTGTGGTTGTTGCCACTATTGCTGGTATTGCTCCTATGGTTGAGGATAGGCTTCACTTGGATAATATGATGGTTGGTAGGGTTGTTGGAAGTTACCTTGTGGGTAAGGTAATCATCTTAACATCTACTTCTTGAAAAATCTTGGGTTGAGCATGTATGCCCTAGACTCTTGCAAATGGACCATAATAGAACAACATCCCTTACGATGTTCATATTAGCATACCTTGCATTCTTCTTTATCTTTTGAACTAGAGTCTATTAATTCTTTAACTTCTACAACTTTTCCTTTATGTTTGTAGTTTTCTTGTTCATTATCTCTTCTTTTCTTTCTTTATTTATTTTTGTTCAAAGATTTTTCACTCTTTTCCTCTAATATCTTGAGTGAAGTAGCAAATCTTTCATCCACAACATCCCACATTTTCTCCATCTTAGTCATAATGTCATTGATTGATTTTTTGGATGGGTAGAGTTTTCCTCTAAATTGTATCCTTCAAAGTTTCTTCTTCCTATTTTCACACATTCTCATATTCTTTATTCTTATTACAAGATCTTAATTGTATTCTTCTATTGATTCTTTTTTCTTTAATTCTCCTTTCTCTTTGGCCACCTGCTCTATTAGTCTTTGGATTTGATGGACTGTCATTTCTAATTACCTACCTAGGGCATATATCCTAAGAGTTTCTCTAGTCTTATTCCTTAACCCATCAATGATATGCCTAAGTTATTCCCTTTGTAAAAATCTATGGCTTGGGCATCTATGCAATAACAAATAATACCTGTTGATTACTACATCAAGGGATTCATGTGTCCCTTACTTTCATCCTTAAATTTATTTTTTTAAATTGGACACTTTAAAATAGGTTTGATATTTGTCAATAAAAAGCTCTAGCATGGTACTCCATCTTTGGACTATTTCTAGTTTTAAGGACCAGTACAAACTCTCTACTTTCTTGAAGAGTGTTCTAGGAAACAACTTCAACTTCTGCCAATCATTCTCTATGTTTTGTAGGGTGCAAGCATCATGGAAAGCTTAAAGTTGGTGTTGTCGATTTGCATTGTATCCACCCTCAAATTTTAAAATATCATTCATATCTAGTTGCTTGATATGACTATCCCTCACATGCATGGTGGGAATATACACTACTTTCTTAATGTTGATCATGTTTCGAGTGGCCAATAGGGGTTCTTCATAATTTTCAATTTCGTAGGATTTGTTATAGTTATGACTCCTTTAATGCTCATAGTATTGTTCCATGTCCTCGTGCTTGATCTTGTATCTTCTTTGTTCATAATTATCTTCTACATCATCAAGGTACCTTCTTTGATATACATGTTTCTCATGGTTTCCTCATCTTTCCTTGTCATAGTTTTTTAGTCTCCATTCCCTCTTATTGGAATCCATGAATGAATGTAACGAGGAAGAGGAAGCAATTAGAGAATGGTGCCAGCTAGTTCTCCTTCTATGACTTTGTGATTTATCTTCCTTTGATTCTATGGAGATTTTAGGCCTTAAGCTCCTCCTCAGGTTGGATTCTTCCTTATCTCTCTTAGGTATTTTTGCAAGGGTAGAATGCAATTGTATATTGACAAGCTCCTCTAGATGGATAACTGGTGTTTGTGAATGAGATTCATGAGTTTGGTGGAGTTATTCCATCAACAATGTATCATCATTTGTTTCTTCTAGGACAATAATGTGAGGCACTTTCTTTTCCTTGTTATGATTACGTCTTGTCTCCATGGTGGAATCCCTTCTTACTTGGGCTTCTGTAGGTCGATGTGACCTAGTTAGCTGTTTAATGACATGGTATCCTTCTTGTGCATGGCCAAGCTTTAACCTCATTAAGGTTTCTTGCAACATTGATGGTGTCGAACATTCAAAAGGCAAAACAACATTACTCTAACCATAGTTGTTCAAAAGGAAAATTTTGTGCAACTACAAATGTAGAGAACCAAGGAAAACTTGAAAAACTACAAATGTAGAGAACATAAAAAATGCAGAGCACTACAATGATAAGAATGATTTTTAAAATGTAAAAATGCAGGAAATAGGGACAATGTTGTGCACTACAATTGTGAAATAGTAATTTTTGATTTTTAATTTTAATTTTGCAACTGTAATAGTGACAAACTAGCTATAGTATCACACACTAGGGTTACAGAAAATCCAAAATAATTTTTTATTGTTAAAAATGCTACACACACAAAGGTAGCAATAGGTAAAGCACTTTTTGGCAAACGAGTTGTAGATGAAAAAGTTAGGCAGAGGTCCTGCTTCTAGTGCTAGAAAACTATAGTGATAGAAAAAATTGGTGCTAAAAAATCAAATAATCCATATCCTAGGATCCACAGGCCTCAGAAGGATTTAGGGCACCTTAAGCAGTCTTGTGAATCACCTAAGGACTTAAAAAATTTGTTATCGAGTGTTTTAAATGAAACTGAGGGAAGATGTGTAACTATGGGTTTCAACACTAAATCAAGAACAGAAAGAGAGAAAATAAGAGATAATATGGCTAAAACAAAGCATTGCAAACTTTATATTAAATACTGTGAAATGTTGTAAACAAATAAATTCAAAAAAATATAAATCGATGGATTTTAAAAGTTTAAGAATACAAAACCATCCTTGAAATATGGTGTAGGATCCAAGGTGTGTTTTGCACTCGAATTTGCACTTGTCTCTTGATCGATCTACACTATAATAAATGTTGTTTTAAGTTCTTTCTGCTTTCAATAATCTCCATTGAAAAAGGCTATAAAAGATTGCCAAAAATCTACAATTTCTTCTTTGCTTAGGAAATTTTTAACCAAAAGATGTGCCTAAAGGTCTGAAAAATTGTGTTTGATCTAGCTTAAATAGGCCTCTAATTTTTTGTTTCTATATTACATTTCCACGTGTATTCTAGACATTTACATAGCATATTTAGGTCATTTTCATGATCCAAAACGACAACATATGGGGCACCAATGTTGTAACATTTTTTGTAATGTTTGGTAGCGTATTTGGACTATTTTCATGGCCTAAAACTACAACATATGAACCACCAATGTTTTTGACTTTTGATGCCAATTTTGGTAGTGTTTTTGACTTTTTAGCTCTCATACATTGTCATAATAAAACTCATAGCTTATGAACCATGAATTTTATTTTACATGTTTTGAACAGTCTAGAATTTGGATAAAATAATGTCATACTATAATATTTTTGAAGGGAAATCAAGGCATTTTTGTTTTCTCTTGAATCCAATCAAATTACATATAAAATTTAGTTACTAAGCTTTCTATTTGCAACATGAATTTTCTCTAAGGTGTTTCTGTGTGGATTTTATATATGTCTATCTTTTGTGAAGGCCTAACTTTGACAAATTAATTTATTTGACCAACATTGGTATTTTTATGCAATCATATTTATATATTTTTACTTTTCATAGATATCATTGTCTTGATGATATTTGGTTATGTTTATCATTTAATTAATTTCATTGTTTTTATTATATTTGATTTATTGTAATTTTGACTTGGGTATTAGAATATCAATTTTTTTCTACTTAGTGTGAACAGGTTAGATATTTGTATGCAAGGATCCATTAATACTGTTTACATATTTTTCTATTTATATTTACATTTTTTATCTCTCTTTACACTTGTTTTTGGATGCCTACTACCTTGCATGTCATGTTTTCTTGGAGTTCTTCGATTTTTATTAAGTTGAAATTTATATTTAGAAGTAAGGGTGATGGGACATTACATACCTCATTGAGGTATCATAGTACTAGTGAAGCTAAAAAATACATAATTAATGTATTAATTCTTAGAATTGTAAAGAGTATAAAAGTTCTATCTCATCAATAAGTTCTTAAGGTTAATTATGGTAGAAGGCAATGTAAGCCTTGTAAACAACCCACCATTATATTAAGTCATATTCTTATTAGTTATGAGTATAACTGTAGTCCTATGTTTTGGCAGTTTGAAAAAAAAATGTAGTGAAAATTTATAAGTTGGTTACAATGGGTCCTATACTTGAGGAATTATTTTATTGTTTGTGACTCTTCTAATATATCATGTTGGTTATATGTCTTAAGGTGTACCTATAATCAACTTATTTCAATTTATATCCTCCTTTTAATCATTTAAAGCATAATACCTTATAGGGGGTTTGGTATAGGGCCTTCTACCATTTGTTATTTAAAGGAAGTATGTCTATCTTGCTATTTTTGTCCTCATATCTACCATTATTTTTTATCGTTTAAAGGATACTACCATTGTCTAACTTGCCAAATAATGGTAGAACTATTTTATATTGGTCAAGAATAAATGTATGAAAAAAACATTTAGTTCATAAATGTCAACATAATGAAACTCAACCTAGTGGTAAAACATGTTTTTTTTTATAATAATATGTAGGACTACTCAAGCATGTTAGTGAGGCATTATTAAATTGGTTAGAGTTTATGGCTTATGATGTGCAAATAGCAAGGTTGATTACAAGGGACATGCTATTTGGCACCATTATATTCTTCTATAATACTTCTAATGTATCATATTGGCTATATGTCTTTGGTTATACATATAGTCAAATTTTTTTACGTTCTAACACCCTACCCCCTTTTATATTATAACACTAGTTAACTAACTTAAAAAATTATGAAATACGTTTATTATAGTACTGCAATCATCATCTTGGTACATTTATTTCATGTATAATAGGTTGAGCATTAAGGTAGGTAATGCATTTGATGATGATTTATTATGGTTGACTATCTAGTAGATGTTGTAGTCCCTATGTGTGTAGTTTTATTGTGCCCCTCAGTGACACATCTTAGCGCACCCATGGAAATCAAATATGTGACTTGTAGATCACAAGCTATATGTTCTTACCAAGTGAGCAATGCTTTATTAGGGATTGTTAGAACCCAAAATAATTGAAACATAGGTACACCCCAAGATTTATAGAAGTTTATAACTTAGTGCTACCTATTATAATCAAACCTATGACCTAGGATCACTAGGCCAAGACCTGTACCACCAAGCTAACACCTCATTATTAGAGCAATGCTTTATTGACTATTATAATGATATAGTATTATACAAAAATTTTAGACCATAAGTCATATGCTTTAAATAAGTGAACATTGCCTTTTTTACTATTGTAATGTTATAGTATATGATGAAACATGTTTTTTCATCAACTCTGACGTTGAGGTCAGGATGGAATGTTGAGCATCCGATGTTGAATCCAAGATGTGATGTCAAGTATTCGATGAGGTGGGGTATACGATGACATGGGGTATACGCTAGCCTATAAATATAGTGCTTAGGTGCATGGTTTGGGCATTAGTTTCAATAGTTTTTCAAATGGTTCTTCATAGTTTTGTCAATAGAGTAGCCGAATTCTTACTAATTTATTCCATAATCTTAGAGAACAGTCAGTGAGTGCCCATAGAGTGGATCTGAGTTAGTTGTACAAAGTCTTATTCGACTGGCAATGTACCTGGACATATTTCATGAGTGCCAATAAGATTGAGATTAATTCTTATTCATTGTAGCACTTTAACTTAGATTAGATTTACTTTCCATGTAATTTACTTTTCATGTACTTAGTTAATATTTACATTTTCATGCATGATAATTAATTAAGCACATAAGTACGATCGCTTCGAGCATGCGTATGAATCTTGGTAATCCTAATAACGCTTAACGTTTGGTAACCTAGTAGCATTATATGTGTTTAGGATGTGCACAGGAAGTGGGATCGGATACTTATGTTAGGGTAGTCAATTACTAATTAGTAATTAGATTAGTTGAATTGATTATAAATTGAGTTTCAACCTATTGTTAATCGTAGAACAATAAAATATAAAATAATAAAAATCATAGGCCTCACTTTGGACTAAACCATACATGAAAAAGCTACCACTAGTCTAAGTGGAAAGACAACGAACTACAATCAAGGCATAGCAATTTAGATGTCACACCTAGTCCCATCCATAGAATTCGATCCGATTGTGCGTGAATGCTTGTGATATGTATGGTTGGGCGTAGGGGTACCTTGCCACTCATCATTGGCGTCATTGCCAGGGATCGTGCTAGTTATCTAGATTAGTTATATTATACACAATCATTGTAAAGGTACTAATAGTCTATCTTTTAAAAAACCTTAATATTTTAGGTCACACACATTATAAAAAAAACCATGTCTTCTTCACATAGGACCAAGATTGCATCACATGATAAAAGCACTCATAGGAGAAATAATAGGATCTACGCTGAATAAAATTGGAGTGAACAACCTCAAACAAGTGTTTCCTATGCTCATTTAGACCCTTACTACACTCAAAGACTACATTCAACTAGTGTAGACAATCATAGAGGAGATGAAGTCCTAGATCAAGGAGGGCCTCAAGGCATAGGACCTCCTCTAAACCTAGACAAGATAAATCAAAGGACCAAAGGGAGAACTATAGAAGCCATGGTGATTCTTCCGGTTCCTCATATTCCTCTTCCTCTTTAACATCTAGTTCTAATGAAGATGAATGTAGGTATAGTGATAGATCTCCACTACAAGGTTAAGATAAAGATAAGAATTGGACCCAAGGGTAAAATTGAAGACATTACAACAAGCATAGACAAGATTTTCACAATCATATGAATAGAAATAAAAATTTTTATCACAACATGTCTAATGAAGATGGACCCCTGTTGGCCACTAAGAGCCTAATGGAGATCATGGAGGCAATTAAGATACCCCACAGGCATCACAAGGAGAGTTGCCTACCTAGGTTTGATATGAACAATATCCCTAAATTTTCAAGAGGCAACGACTTAGATCCACAACATCATATACAAGCCTTCCATGATGCTTGTGCCTCGTACAATATTGAAAATGGATGGCAAAAGCTTAAGCTCTTTCCTAGGATACTATTTGACGAAGCTGAAAGTTGGTATAGATTGTTGGAACCAAGTTCAATTCACCAGTGGTTGACAATGCTAAAACTTTTCAATGAAAATACTAAACCTATACAAGGGTGTTCAACCTAAGGAGAAAAATCCAAGAGTGGAAGCAAGAATCATGAACCGTTGGATGTGACCTTAGATAAATACTATTCGCTACTACATAGATGCCTAGGCCATGGTTTCTCTAAGGAAAGGCAACTTTTCCACATCATAGATGGGCTTTGTAATGAAACAAGGAAAACCCTTGGGATGTATGCTCTAGGTCAATTATATGAGCTACGAACCCATCAGATTTGAGATTTGATTGAGTGTGTGGAAAAAGAAGAAGGAGAGCTATGCAAATGGGAGAATGTAGAGGAAAAAAATTGGGATCCAACTCTTCAAAAGAAAAGGGTCCATATCTATGATGAGGAAAAACAAGTAGCTCTTGATGAGATGATTTTACAACCAACCTTGTCAATACAAGATTTTATCAATGAGCTTGAAGCAAAGCTAGTTGATATGTTGGAAGGGATGAATAAGAAAGTTAAAACTTGCATAGAAACCATAGAGGAGAGAGTGACACAAAGAAAATTAAGTGATCATAATAAATGGAGGAAGCATAACCAAGAAATAGCTAGGAACACTTTTCAGTAAATACAAAAAATATCTGAAGGAAGTGAGGCTATAGACTCAACCACAAATGAAGATAATGGATGTGATATATGACCATCCAAAGGGCCATTTCTCGGTCTTGTTGCATCTACATGAGTAGTGGGCAAAGGCATTAAATCTAAAGTTTGTATAAAAGTGCATGCCCAAGAGATTTCCTTTTTCACAAGGTAATTTTAAACAATCCTACAATGGATCGTACTATCCTAGGGGGACTTATTATCAGCCTCAACACTAACATCAATCGTAGTGGCAACAACCACAATCGTGGGGGAGGTCGCGACCAAACCAAACTTATCCTTCCTACCAATCAAATCCACATGGATATTATGTTCAACACCCTATTTCACCAACTAGTTTTACTTCCTCTACTTCAAATCACTACTACCACTCTCCCAAATATCATTATGCTGCAACATCTTATATGAGATCACCACCTCACACCTCTGACATTGCATCATATCCTCAATGTTCTCATATTCACCTTTACCATATGTCACCTCTAATAACATAGGAAGGTTTAGCATCACAACATCAATGAGAGAATGTCACTTATTCTGCAAACATACACGTAAATGGTAATGCTAGTAGATCTTAACTGCAACGTCAGAAGCGTCCCTTCTGGAGGAAAGGTCGTAAGCCAAGGTAAAACACTCATGGACCTACTACATCACCTGAACTAGCATTAGGCCAATCTGATACAACAACCTTCCTCACAAAAATGATGTCTCCTAATCATACACAAAAGCCAACAACCATCACCACTCCAACATAAGACATAAACAATAAAACTATCATTGTGAAGAGAGAGAAGAATCCATGCATCACCAATAATGATAAAGGGTGCAGTTGTGGACCAAAAGTTCAAAATATTAACACAACCCCTATACCTTCCTACCATAAAGTTCAGGAGCAAGTGTGTAAGCAAAAGCTAGTCTACATAGTATCCACTAAACCAGAAGACACCCAATGGCTTGAAAATGAGAATATAAAACTGTTTTAAAGATGCATGGAAGTAACTGATTTGCTTATTAGTTCTAAAATTTTCTGATTCCTCATATGTTTTCCATTTCTTAATATTTTTATTTTTTATATAATTTTTCTCTTTTCTTGAGTCATTCTCTTTATGTTTTTATAAATGTATTTTATGTTTTTCTTAATAAAACTGCCAAGTCATGATGCAGAAGTCAATGGCATGTGTTGGGTTTTTTGTGCCATGCTATCAAGATGATTGGGTAAGTAATTGTGTAAAGTAGTGAGACCACCTCAACCATCCCTCCAGTTCTCTAAATAAAATGTCTTTTTCATGGAAACAATTTGGTTCTTCTTTTATGAAACTAAAATTAATCAACGATCATTGTACCTTAAAGAAAGAGGAAATGACCAAGTGGGAAAGGAAAAGGGTGTGACCTCAAGGAACTTGTTGGGTTTTCTTCTTAACTTTTGATGAGATGCGATATCGTATGCACCACGATATCGCGTCGTCCCCTACGATATCACGTACACGATATCGCGGTCCACCGTCAAATCTATAAATAAGAGGCGGTACTCCCCTCATTTCCCATCCAGGTCTAGAAGTAGGAAAGCTCTAGTAGTTTCATCACTCCAGAGATAGATTATTTTCCATGTGCCCACAGTAGGAGTCCTAGAGTGAACGGATCTTTATTCGAGCAACATTGTACTTGAACACAAGTTGTGTACAGCAATAAAGATGAACTTGATTGGATAAACCTTGCAGTGCATGGAACAGGATTTTATTTAATGTTATTTATTGCTTTCTCTCTCACCCTTATCTCCTAGTAATG
>MNCI01006203.1:19962-83833 GCA_015680685.1 Gnetum montanum
CCAAAAGTCTAGACAAACTCTTACAACAACAAGCGGTTGGGCCCATGTACACTCCTCCATCACCATCTAACACTTCGGAGAACCCTTCAGTCCAACAGAGCGTAACGCATACGGTTATGTTAACGCATATCGTAACTGACTGGATCAAGGTGGGCCACCTTCCTAGGAAACTAACTGACCCTGGGAGTCCCTTAATCTATTTATAGATTACTGGAAATGAACCACATAGGGCTCTTCTTAGCTCAGGTTCCTGAGTCAACTTAATTTCACGAGAGATGTATCACACCTAGAACCTGCCCCAACTTAAGAAGAGTAACATTCAACTAGAGCTGGCAGATGAGTCCATCACCATTCCCTTGGGATTGGTGGAGGACATCATTACCACTATGTGTGGTTGGTCTTACCCAGCTGATTTCCTGGTGATTGAAGTTAACAACAACGAAGGGGACTTCCCAATTATAATGGGAAGGGCATGGCTAAGTACAGTAGATGCATGCCTTAGGATCCACGATCTTTCCTTGGAAATCTCTAAGATAAACATTTATGGAAAGATCGAGAAAAGGAAAGTTCCATGCATCACATATAGTGATTCATCGGGTGATGACATGGAGGAAATACCTCCATGTAACAGGTGTGCCCATGAAACTTTGAACCAAAGATGCCTATATGTAGCAACCACATAAGAAGTAGTAGACACCCTGTGGTTGACAGCTAGTCGAAGGAGCAAAAAAATGTGCATGAAACGAACTGAGGAAACCCATGCCAACAACGAAGGCATAGACACATTGGAATATGAGCGTTGCCAACTTCCACCCCTTAATCTAAGATCATCATTTGGGAGAAGTTGGACACTTTTAAGAAACTCAAACAGGCGCTCATTATTTCAGATCTCTCCCTTACAACTCAGTCATGGGGGAGATGGCCACCTATGCTAATCATATGGGGCCCTCAGTTCTTTTTTCGATTTTTTTTACACATTTTTGTTTTACAAATTTATTTAACATTTCTAATTTTTGTTTTACAAATTTCTTTAATTTTTCTTATTTTTTGTTTTACAACATCGTTATATCTTTTTTCATTTTTTATGTGTATGTGTGTGTTCCACCATGTAAGTTTGTTCCATAATAAGTGTTCAGAATGATGGTATGAATTGTTTTCATATTGATTGCTAATATTTGGTTTTTACCTTTAAGTCATAATGTTGATACTAAGGTATGTTTCTTTTGATATGGCAGGCAATGAGACCACTTCATCCATCCATCCACCAATTTCTATGGTTTCTCTCAGCTTGGAAATGTACAGTCCCCTTCTAATAAGAACTTTAACGAATCGGTGACTGGATATTTCTCAAACTAAGGAAGGACTCAAGGATTGAAAAGGATGTGACTTCAAGAGAAGTTGATGCCTTTGTGTTGGTCATTCTCTTTGGTGCTTGAATGTTTCTTCTTGAGTTTTTTGCCATTCCGATGTTACCCAATTATCGAAAGCTGAGACAATAAAAATAAGAACTCTTTGCATGGTGTGGTTTTCATGCATAAAAACACACAAAAAAAAAAACAACAACAACGACAAAGTGAGAATTCAAAGCACATCCCTTAGACGAATAAACTTGGGCTACAAGCACTAGTTATGGAACCCAAAGTGTTCCCTCTAACTAAGGCCCTTCTCGCTTCCCATTCTCTCCTTTGTTTCGTCAGAATGATGGTGGCTCTCGGAGAGTGCATTCTTGTTGTCCAAGTGGATGGTTTAACCGAATGCGTTGATGCAAAGTCAATGGATGTGGTTGGTTTGAGGCCGAAGTTGGAATGAGATTTTCCAAGTCACATTAATCATCAAACACACAAGGGGCTATACACCACCTTGTTCTTGGGATTCCATTCCATTCTCTTCTCTCCATCCTTCTCTCCATTGTTCACCTCATTGCTGGTTGTATCATAAGTGTATATATTTTGGTTGATGCATTGTTTTCTTTTTGGTAAATTCTTGCGGTTAAGACTTTAACTCTTGTTCTAAATGACATTTCCAGAGCCTACGGACTCTTTGAATGTGGGTTTGTCAGGGCATTAAGGGCATGAGCCTGCTTTTGGGGAGGACCCACTGACATTCTTATTTGGAACCTTAGTTAAATTCTTTCCCCTAAAATTTTCGCAATCTAATTTCTTTTGTTCATTTCCATCTTGGCATCCACTTTATTAACGTTACCGTTGTCCCTTTTTCTCTATCTTTCTTACTCCTATTCTTTCTCCATTCTAATGCTATCGGAGGTTCGCGATTAGTCATGGGGGTACGGGGCCTGATTTTTTCGATTTTCTCCTAGCCTCGAAATTTTTGATTTTCTTCCTAACCCCTACACCTTTGGTAATCATCATTAATATATTCCCAGATCCATATCAGCCATACCACAACCTAGCCAATGGACCTACACTGAAGTAAGGTATTAATTACATGATGATTCATTTAGCCTTGCTAATATATGATTGTGCTGTGTGTACAGATGGCAGACATGCAACAAAGGATTGGATCTGGAGCAAACACTTGGAATGGAGCAACGTTGAAGCAGCTATGCAAGGAGCAAGATCGATGGTGCACTTATGGATGGACAACGAAGGCGCAATCTTGGCGCTAGTAGCAGCAACACTTCTTTCTCTCTCTCTTTCTCAGCTACCAACAAAGGCCTGATGTCATTGTAATAAGGTGTTCACCCTTGTTGTCATGAACACCAATTTTGTCAAGTCTTGTAATGATGATCCGTTCACATGTCATCCCATTAGTTCCATTCCCCTCAATAATTCCATACCTTCCTGATATTATTGTAAGGAACTCGTGGATGAGTTTTCATTCAATCATGGTGGTATGATGAGACGCAATATCGCATGCATCGCGATATCGCGTACGCGATATCACGGCCATTGTGATATCGCATCCCATGCGATATCGCGTATGCAATATCGTGTCATCCCCTACGATATCGCGGTCCACCGCTAAATCTATAAATAAGAGGTAGCACTCCCCTCATTTCCCATCCTGGTCTAGAAGTAGGAAAACTCTGGCAATTTGATCACTCCAGAGATAGATTATTTTCCATGTGCCCGCAGTAGGAGTCCTAGAGTGAACGGATCTTTATTCGAGCAACATTGTACCTAAACACAAGTTGTGTATGGCAATAAAGACGAACTTGATTGGATAAACCTTGTAGTGCATGGAATAGGATTTTATTTAATGTTATTTATTGCTTTTCTAGAATGCAGTATGAGTACGACTTGATTATGAGCATCTAAGGATGTGTACAGTTAGTCAAGGAATCAACTGCTCGTCGCATGCGGTATGAGTATGACTTGATTACGAGCATCTCGTGTGACTACTTGGCAACCCAGTGGCGTATCCGGGATCTACGCTTGGTAATCCCAGTGGTAGTCGTGCACAGCAGATGTGTATGGTTAGTCAAGGAATCAGCTGCTCATCGCACGTAGGCTAGATAGATTCTCTCAACCCTTTCCTCCTAGTTAGGTGCCTCAGTACAACCACTTCGAGCACGTGTGTTACGTGTGGTGATCCCAGTAACGATTAGCATTTAGTAGCCACAGTTGCATAGTTTAGGGTGTGTATAGTAAGTGGGAATGGATGCTAACGCTAGTTAATTTAGACTTAGTCCTTAGTTAGAGTTAGTTAGCTCTCTCAACCCTTCACCTTGATAGCATAGGAGAAAAATATTAAAAACTATAAAAATCATATACCTTGGACTTACTTAACTATACACTATGACAACAACAAGTAAGTCTTGGAAGACAACGAATGATTAACCCCAAGTATTCCATGGGGCGTTTAGGCATTTAGTTTGCGAAGTTCGACCGGATCGCGCGTGCTACGCTCGTTTCGTATGGTTGAGTGTAGGGGCACCTCGCCACTGATCAACTTCCTTCATGTGGTGTATGAATCCTCTTGGAATGTATCATCATTTCATCATCGATCAATAAAAAGGAAGCTTTGTCTTTGCATGGTGTGGTTCCCATCCAAAATTTTTTAAAAAAAAAACAAAAAAAACATAAACAATAATGGGAATTCAAAGCACATCTGTTAAACAAAATAATGAGCTATAAGCATTGGTTAGGGGGCTGGAAAGACATGTTACCTATGCCTAAAGGCACACCTCTAACTAAGGCCCTTCCTTCCTTCTTCTCTTTTATTCTCTATTTGGAGTGATGATTATTCTTTGAGGTGGTTGTAGACTCATGGTGGTTGGTAGGATGGAACACATCAATGTGAGGTTACTATTCCTGGTATGGACTTGGTCTAAACTTGGACAGATAGGTATGATGATCATTTTAATCACACTTGTCACAAGAACTTGTTGTGGATATGGTCAAGTACCTTACATCCCAATCTCTACAATCCCTTCTCATCCCATTATTCACCTCACTATTGCATGTGATTATGAGCCTTTGGGTTTTGTGTAGTATAGTGCAACATCCTAACCACGATAGTTCTATGTTTTTTGGAACAAAGGCATGGTCTACATTTAGCTTCTCGGGTGCCCACAGACATTTATAAAAGTGGTTATGAAAGGGCATTATAGCAAGAGCTTGGTTTGGGGAGGACCCACTTGCATAAATTTTGTTGATCATGGCTTTGAACTAACCTTCACATCTTCTAGAACATCAATGACAGTTTCTCTAAATTTCTGCATGATTTTGGAACTACTTCTCATCTATTTCGTTAAATTTTCCTACTTTTCTATTTCCATATCCATTAATATTTCTTGGCCATCTTCTGAATTAGACCTTTGGTTTCAATTATTCAAAAACCTATGTGCTTCTGAAGTTATGCTTATTAGTCATGGGGGCTAGAGATGCCTGCTTTAAAATTTTTGGAATTTTTCTAACATCCTATTTTTGAACATCATGGTAACTAATAGTAATTGATCAAAATAATGTGAATATATTGATGATTTTAGTTACCTCATAGCCTTGGGCATAGTGTGCTATAATTACCTTGTGCTTAAACAAAAACTAAGGGATCTGAAAAGGGTTGATTATTAAGAAAAAAATTACCAAAACTGATGTTGATCCTTTGGTGACTACAAGTGATGCTAAAATAAACACCTAAGAAAGAAGGTCTTTTGCTAGGCACGAAAACAAAGCCAAGAAAGGGATAATGGAGGATATGCCCATGGACAAATCGTAGGACATACAAGATAGTAGCTCAAGCATAAGATGTTTGCTAGATCCATGGGATGATGAGAAGAAATTTTAGTCGATCCTTCAAGAATGTTCTGCATAACCAAAGAAGCATTGACATAACAATCAAGGTTAAAAGTTTGCTACCACTAGCGACAACAAGGAGAACCATCTTTAGAAAATTCTTGAAGACCTATGCAAATTTCATAATCTTTAATGTCTATCTAGTATTTTTTTCACTCTATCATTTTGTATGCATCCACTCAAATAAAATTTTGTAATGTGGCACTCAGAGTCTGTTCCATCTAGTCAATTGTATGTCGGTTAATAATCCCATACCTTCCCAATATTTTGTAAGGAACTTGTTCCTCCTCTTCTACATTCAAGGACAAGTTTTCATTCAGTCGTGGGGGTATGATGAAACACATTTTTTCATCAACTCTGATGTCGGGTATTTGAGATTGAGGTTAGGATGCGATGTTGAGTATCCAACATTGGATCCAAGATGCGATGTTAGGTATCTAATGTCATGAGATATATGCCAGCCTATAAATATAGTGCTTGGGCACATGGTTTGGGCATTAGGTTTAATTGTTTTTCAAGTGGTTCTTCATATTTTTGTCAATAAAGTAGCATAATTCTTGTAGTTTTATTCCGTAATCTTAGAGAACAGTTAGTGAGTGCCCATAGAGTGGATTTGAGTTAGTTGTACAAAGTCTTATTCCACTAACAATGTACCTAGACATATTCCATGAGTGCCAATAAGATTGAGATTGATTATTATTCATTCCAACACTTTGACTTAGATTAGATTTACTTTTCATGGAATTTACTTTTCATGTACTTAGTTAATATTTGCATTTTCATGCATGATAATTAATTAAGCACATAAGTATGATCACTTCGAGCATGTGTATGACTCTTGGTAATCCCAGCAATGCTTAACGTTTGGTAACCTGACAGCGTTATTTGTGTTTAGGATGTGCATGGGAAGTGGGACTGGATACTTATATTAGGGTAGTCAATTATTAATTAGTAATTGGATTAGTTGAATTGATTATAAATTGAGTTCAACCTATTATTATCATAGCACAAAAAAATATAAAATAATAAAAATCATATGCCTCACTTTGGACTAAACCATATGTGACCAGGCTACCACTATTCCAAGTGGGAAGACAACAAACTACGATCAAGACATAGCAATCTAGATGCACAACTAGTCCCATCCATGGAATTCAACCAAATCATGCGTGAATGCTTGTGATTTGTATGGTTGGGAATAGTGGTACCTCACCACTCATCAGTATCATAAAATGTTTTTTAGTAGATCTACATTATTCTACATAAATTTTATAATGAAGTACAACTATTATTATTTTATAATATTCTACCTTTTTTGGAGGGTAAAACAATTCAATATGTCAAGAATAAACCTCTAGGCTAGCATGCTTAGGGCACTGGTACTAGGTTTTGAATTGAGTGCTTTGGGTACCAAAATTTTAAGTATGGGATATTAGCTAGTTGGTTAGCTTCCACTACCATGCATTGAAATGTACTAGGTTTGCACTATACACTACCCTGGGATGTTTTTCTAGGTATATGACTAATTATTTGCTTGCCCTGAAAAAAAACCTTATGTTTGGTAGTAGACAATGTGATGGTATTGCAATGATATTGTGGTTGATAGCAAGTAATGGTCAATCAAGGGGGTGTCGAATCTAAAAAAAAGAATAATATAAGATAATTCAAAGTACATCAAATCATTGAAGAGATAGTATAAAGAAAAAGCCCAATAGTTTTGTGATGAGTGGTGAGGTACCCCTACACTCAACCATATGAATACGAGCGTTACACGCACGATCCGGTCGAACTCCGCAGACGAACTAGTTGTGGCATCTAGATAGTTATTCTTAGGTCGCAGTTTGCTGTCTTCCCACCTAGACTAGTATTAACTGTGTCACGTATGGTTTAGTCCAGAGTGAGGTGTATGATGTGTTTCTAACCTAATGCTACTCTTGAAGGAAATGGAAGATAATGTTAACTAAGCTAAGAGAGAAAGGGTGAGAGAGAATCTAAGCTAGCCTAAATGCGATGAGCATCCATTCCTCAATCATTCGTACACATCTTGGACTTCGTGCATGACTACCACTAGGATTACCAAGCGCAAATCCTAGGTACGCTACTGGGTTACCAAGTAGTCACACTTAAATGCTCGTAATAAATTCATACTCATTCCACATTTAATAGGAGTTTAAGGTGAGAAGATATTAACTAAGAAAGTAGTAAATAACAATTAAATAAATAATTAATTAAACTAAGTGAATGAGGCAATGATGAAGTAATCTTGATCTTTATTGCTGGTCCTGTGCGTGTCCAAGTACGTCACACTCGAATAAAGGATGTCGTACAATTACAATTACCACACTGCAGGCATACACTGGGAAGAAAAGGGTTGAGAGAAAAATGAAAAGTAAAATAAAAAATAACACTAAAAACTCCCTTCTGCCTATTGGAACTACCTACCTCTTATTTACAGATGAGGAGATAGGCTGCGATATCACGTACGTGATATTGCGGTTACCTAAATGACGACTCATCATACCCCCACAACTAAATGAAAACTCATCCTTGAGTTATAGTGATTACATATTGGATAGGTATGGGATTATTGGATGGTGAAAATGGGTTTATGCTGCAGTGTGGAATGAAAACAAAATTGAGACACAACACAAAGAAAATTCTAAAGCTACAAAATTAGGGGAACTCATGTAGTTCTTGGTGGCGGTGGCTCCTCCATAGGCTCTTTCCCTTTGTCTTGTGCTCTAGGTTTTGAGACTTGATGGCATTGAAGTATGGCCTGGATTTTTTCCTCTTCGGTCTAGGGGTCTTATGTCGTCCATGCTAATGTTCCAATGTTTGATGGAGTTGGCACCTTCCACGAACAGGGTAGTTGCGGAAACATTTGATTGGCCTTGACATACCAAGCTGCGAATACCCATCGTTCCTCCTCATAGGCTCTGGCTTTGTCTCTGTATTCTTGGAAATCCTCAAACCGTCGAGCCAAATATGTTGCAACACCTTTTTAGCCTTGGTAGCTTGCCTTCACCACCTCAAGTTCAGAATTTGCAATCTCCATTTTTTACAATACCTTCTTGCATTCTACAAATTCTGTATCATATTTGATGTAGGTGGTAGCTACCTATTGCTCGAGCTCTGTTCTCGGGCATCCTACTGTTAACATGGCAAGGGTGGCATACCGTAAGTTTGCCAACTCCATGTATTCTATAAGATCTTGGATCTACATGTCCCGTTCTTAACTTCCGCCTAGTGGGCAAATGCATATGTGTCCAATATGGCCCGCCAGTCAATGTGTTAAGCACTGATAGCATTGATGTGGGCCTTGGCCATATGGATCTCCTTCTCAAGGATTTTTTTGTACATCCCCACTTGGTCCCAAAAGTGCTCCTTTAGCTTTTCATGCCATTTAGCCTCATTTTGCCACACACTTATTTTGATAGTTGTCTTTTGACGGATTGCGCGTACCTCTTCCATTGAGAGGGTTCAATTCTCCCTGGCTAAACAGCTCATGTCTTGGTTGACCCAGATGAATTATTCTCGTAATTAATAAAAATGTTCTTCAAAAACATTCTTTTGCTTCTCCACGGTAGTCAACTAAAGGTTGTTGGCAACAAGCTACTTGTTTTCCTCCTGTAAGGCCTTGAGTGCCTTGATATGCACATGAGTTTGCACCCATGTTGTAGAGGCATCCCAAACAGCCTTCTCTTTTTCCTCAGCCACCTTCTTATTTTTTGTTCATAGTTTGGTTAGTTGCTCAGTTTTGAAATTGTCTAACTAATCTACGGGAACAAATTGCAAAGGGTCTTGCTGTGTTGCTTATAGGGCCATGAGCTGCTCTTGCAATTTTTGCACCTCTGCTTCAGCATGCTCAGCCCTCACCTCTGTTAAGACTAGCTTCCCCTTAGTGGAAATGAGGTCTAATTGAATTGCTGTAACATCTTGAGGGATGTCAAACAGAGATGTCATTATTTTTCCTATTTGTAGCAATCGATCAAGTGCATCCTCATGTTCTGCAGGAGTTATTGAGGTTCCATCCAAAGTTTGAGCATCTCGTTCTCCCGTGAGATCTACTAGTGGCACAACAGGTACATTGAATGATTCTTTAATGTGGTCTGTGACCAGTTCTACAGCTCCCACGGCACCTTGGTGTTGCATGACCATCACAGTGGCCCCTTTACCAGTTTCTAATTACACTTGGAAAGATGTCGCATTTCCTGAGATCTGTTGTGACCAAGTACTTTCCTCTCCTCCTGTATGAATAGACACTTCACCCCTTGCACGATCCAAAGAAACTATGGGTTTTATGGCATCATCAATGACATGAAAGAGATTTGCATCATCATGACTTCCCCAACTAACCATCTTAGCGATGGCCCTGAGATGGCTCATTGATGGTCTGTAATCTTGCGATGGTGGTGGTTGATCCTGGCCCATGCTAGACCCTACTTCCTGTTGTTGGCTAGGTCCCGTACTTGGGGGTTGGCTGGGTCCTGCAAGTTGGGTTGCAGTTGGCCCTGCCATTTGTTCTTATTCTTGTTTTGGCCCCAGCGTCTCACCAGTGATTCTCCTTACGGCCGGTGGCTTTAACAGTTCAACATAGGAAGCATTTTGGGCTTTTCAGAGGACATCATTAGTGTACCCCCTAATACCAACACGTCAGCATAGCTTTCTGATAAGACAAGGGAAGGGCAAATCCATCTTCCCTGTCTTCCGTTCCTTAAACCACCTCAGGATCTCCATTAAGTATAGATGAGGCAGGTTAGCATTAACCTTTCCCGTCAGCACTGCACATCCTCTTGCTGCATACATTGAGATTCTTTTTAAGCCCTTCGTGGGGAAGAGGTGATACATTCCAATTTTGAAGTAGATCCTCTCCTCCGTCATCAACTCTCCAAATGTCTTGTCCCTGCCATATGCCCTTTCCAACCAAACTCATCACACATCGGGGTTTGAATGGGTAGAAAACTGAGCAACCTTAGGCCCTATATTCGGAAGGCTTAACACTTTCAAAATGGCCTACATGAAGAAATTAACTGTCACAACACAAATATTAACAGTGGTGCCTTGTTCTCTATTGTGCCAAAACTGATACATCTCTCCTAGGTACCAGGCACCACTTTCAGAGAGGATAGGCCATAAGGGAGATACCTTGAGGTGATCCCTAATAGCCTCAGGAGAAAATTCTGCAAAGGATTCAAATTTTAATTTCACAATCACTGCAGCGAATGTGGATCTTTTGTGGATAGTTTGAACACAATCCTGGGGCAACGTGAGATGTTGTCCTTGTTCAGGTGCTGCAGCAGCTCCTCCTTCTGCCTACCCAGACTATTCAGTAGTAGGGTCTTCTTGGTGAATACTGAATGATTGTTCCTCCTGCTCTGCATGTTGTCCAGCAGGGACTTGTTCTTCTTGTCTCCTAGGTCATTTCCTTCCACCTTGAGTAGGACCTTTTCGTTGTTCTCGTTTTGGGGCCATCTACAATCACATAGGGCCAAGCGTTAGTAAGGTTGTTTTTGAAGCTAAGTTATACCTTACTGCTTACCTTAAGTAATTTAATTTATTTTATCTCCATGTGATGTTTCTCGAATGATTGTAATAGTGAGTCCTATTACTTAGGTGGTTTTCCAATTTTAGTTTCCCAGTATACATAGGGATAAAATTATTTTTGGCATAATTTATTCTTAATGTTATAGCTAATTACCCTTGATAATGTCCTTTAGGCGATGATAAATTCCAAAAACTTTATATGCTATTCGGCGTGTGCCCCTTCCCCACGACTAAGCTAAACACTCCAGGTTCAAATAGGTTCAAACGGAATAAAAATCAGAGTACCAACAAGCGA
The DNA here is from genome assembly GCA_015680685.1 of Gnetum montanum. Lineage (NCBI taxonomy): Eukaryota > Viridiplantae > Streptophyta > Gnetopsida > Gnetales > Gnetaceae > Gnetum > Gnetum montanum. The sequence goes on from MNCI01006203.1 coordinate 31,060, forward strand.
GATATAGGTTGAAAAGCAAGGGTCGCACTATCGCAAGTCATAGAGAAAAATTCAAAAAACTCCCCTGCGTGAATTGTGAAAAATGATGCTAAGTGTTGCGGGGGGGGCTTATGTATTTATAGCCATACGGGACACGATATCACGGCCTAATGATGGTTAGGCCTGAGGGAAAATACCGAATTCTCTGGGGTTTTGGAAATTAATAATGGAAATTAAGGACATGTAGCATGTGTTTAAGGGTTCTAGGGTAATTTAACTTATTTCAAAGGCACAAATAATGATAGGTGGGTGGACTTTATCAATAAGGACCTTGGATGGGAGAAAAAGGCTATGTAATGGTACATAGGAACCTGATTATTCAAAGGGATAATAGTAGGGAAAGAATATTGTGGAAATATGTTGAGGGTGAGAAATGGTTTGTGTGAGCTGTGTCATAAGCACAAATTACAAAGAGTACACAAGTGGGTCCTCCCCAGAGTAGGTTCCAACCTTTAATGTCCTTATGTAACCACACTTAAAAGTGTCCGTAGGCACTAGAAGGGTTAAATGTAATCCGCACTAATTCCACAAAACACACGCATGTAAATATCACTGGAATAAGGTAAGAATTCTATGCGATACGAGACATGAGCTACAATTACATGAACAACGAGATGAAATGGATTATAGAAGGGATTGTAGAGATTGGGACATGAGGGAACTGATCCAGGGCACAGTGAATCTTGCATGTAAAGCATGATTAATGTGTCATTAACCTGTCATTCCAAGATCAGAACCAAGTCCATTCCTATGATCAGTGACACCGCATTGTTTCATCCCATGATGAATGACTATGAGAGTACCAAAACAACAAGGCATACAATCACTTGGCATTTTGTTCAAGGGAGGAGTGATTTTTGATTTGTGGCACTTCCTTTTTTTTTATGATTGCTGAATCTAGAGAAGCTGCCAACCTTCAGGCATGGGTGCATGTCTTTCTAGTGGGACCCCCTAGAACAGCATTGGATTTTTCAGTGCCCATTTGATTACTCTTACTTCCATTTTTCGTTAGATCTACAAGGACCTTAGTACAACCACATTGCATGATAACTCTCACAAATGTCACCAAAGAGAATCCGCAAGTCCCCTTAATGTCACACCCTAATCATACCCTCTTGGTCCATCCTTCTTCATTCTGGGTACAATGAACACAAAATGAATTTTAAGTTTTTAAGAATTCCAAGAATATCACTATACCCTTGAACAGAACCTCTTATTTGTAGAGTGGATGAGTGGGTGTAATGGGCTCACTGTCCAAATAATTCATTACTCGAGACTCGATAACATAGAACACATCTCAATCAATGAGCCACATGAGTGTTTTATTCATAGATGAAATTACTTACAAAAAGACAAAAAGATAAAACAAGAAATTTGAAAAATGAAAAACTAGAAAACAAAAAGTTGTAAAATTAAAGAAAATGAAAAGTAGTTATTAATCCTGCTTGTTGCTAGAGTGGGGGGTATCCCCCATAACTAAATGATTGAGGATGGCAAGGATAAATAAATGGAAGATGAGGATCCTTGCATGTTGGAAATATTGGGACCTGGTCATACTTACCCCATTGGGGTTCACACACTTGATTATACTAAACATAGTGGGGAAATTTATGAGATGTGGTTCTCGGATAAAGAGTTGACCCACTATGATATTTGTAACCATATGATGGTATGCAAGGATCAAGATGTCACTCTCCATGGCTGTATTCATTGGGCCATATGGTTGTTGGAGTGTTAATTGGTGGCCTTGATGAAATAACATGAGGCATTGGGTTCGAAGATAAGGGTGCACCACAGGGTTGGACTTGTGCTAAGTTGGACGATGCATTGGCCTTGGAATTGTGTTGTCCCTTCCTAGGGTCATTTCTAAAGAAGGGATGCCTCGATATTGTTGACGTTTCTCACTGTTGTTGGCAATAGTAGCATAAGTAACGTTTGGGGGTTCTTGTTGTGGTGTAGACACCTTAGGAATAGTTGGTGGCGATGTAGAAGGAGGGAAAGGATGAGAATGTTGAAAATTAGGAGAAGTGTAAGGTGCATAAGGCGGTGGTTGTGTTGAGGACATGGGCTAATAGTATTGAGGAGAATGATAATGCGGTGAGATAAAGTATGTTGGCCCAGTTGGAGAAATGGGGTATTGGACTAGATAAGCATTTGGATTTGGATGATATGAAGGGTGTCTCCAGTTTAGGGGTGGCTTCCCCCATGACTGGGATTGTTGCCACTGTGATCAAACACAATATCTCTGTACGAACTCGGGATGTAACGTGCTTCCCCAATGCTCATATAAATGTAACAAGATTGGGCATTGGCCCTTAGGGTGATCGTACAAGAAAATGTTGCATTCATACGTGTAATTGGCAGTTGAGCTCTTATTTTCCTTACCCCTTCTTTCCAATTGTCTACTAATACTTTGTCCTGTTTCTCGAGTTGTCAAAACTCTATCTCCAATGATATCAATAAATTCTCCACACTTTTTATGTGTCCATTCCAACATCTTATTGATCTTTCCCTCAACTTCTTCTAGTGATTGTTGTATTGACAAAGATGATTCTTTCTCCTTGTGATAGGTTGATTTCTCCTTTTTATGATTATGGACCTTTGTTAAGTTGAGATTCTAGGCCCGTTGATGTTTTTCAACACTCTCCCATCTAGCCATTTCTCCTTCTTCTTTTGCTACTTGCTTAATAAGCTTTTGGACTTGATGGGTTTGTAGTTCGTATAGTTGACCTTGGGCATACACCCCTAGGGTCTCTCTTATTTCATCATGTAGCCCATCAATGATATGGTACATTAGCCTTTCCTTGGAGAACTCATGGCCTGGACAGTTATGAAACACCACTAATTTCAACCTAACACTTTGAAACAAGAACAACTCACACTTGAGCTTTCAGAGGCAAAAATTTGAGCTTGTCCTGGGCACACATGCTGGCTTGTCCTGGGAACTCACGTTGGCTTGCAAATTTTTTCACTCACGCTGGCAGGGTGAGTCCAGTGTGACCAACTTTCAGAGCCTCAAAACTAAGTCAAAATGACTTGATTTCAAGGGTGCAAGTCATACTCAGGGTCCACTATTGACAACTATGGGTCCTAGCCTCCAGAATTCCAAATTTCGAGTCCAAAATCACAAGTTTTTGCAGGTCACGCTGTGGTCACACTAGAGCATGAGCCCAGCGTGAGCTGCCAAAAATGGCTCAAAACAAGGCACTTTCAGGCTCAATTTTTCAATCACAGTCAGGAAATCCTTGCACTTCAAGAATCAAGCTTCAAAAATTTAAAATTTGGTGAAAAATTGCAAGTCTTTGCTCACTCACGCTGAAGTCACGCTGAGGTCACGCTACAGCATGAGTGTAGCATGCACACACCGAGGACACACTGCGATAGAATCAACTCACGCTGGAAGTCTTCATCAGGTGGAGATGCCTCAGACAGCTACAAAACCACTCAAATTGACATCCTGCAGCAGTCAAGTCAGAAATCTAGAAGTTTCAAGCGAGCCAGAGCTAATTTCTCTTGTTGTACATCATCCTTTCAATGTAAATTTTTGTTCGTGACCTTGAGCTTGTCAGGTTCTTACGCTCCGAATGGTATGAGCAAGTTGTCACGCGTTGTAAGATATAATGCACCTGGTCAAGAACGTAGCTTGCCCACACACGTCCAACTCACACACAGTTGTCCATTGGACACGTGTCATGAGATCCATGTTTCTATCATCTCCCAGCCATTGATTCCATTCATGAATTCCGTGCCCAAGCCCGGCCCAATCCTATAAATACCCTATCAATTCACATAAACAGGAGGCAATTTTGAAGTTGGAGAGCTTAAGAAACTCAAACTAGCAATCCTTGGGTGCTCGGTGCACTTGACTCCTAGCATCCAAGCACTTCTGAAACACATCATATCACATCACTCCGGGGCTTGGCACTTGACCTACCATCCACACGTGCAGCTACGCTTTGACCAGTGCACATCTTTTCTAAGATATATAATACAGTTCGTTTTGCCAGCCATTATTCTGTTTACTCTATTTTACATTCATTTTACGTCTTGGTTTACCAGTTCTACATACATTTCTTTTACATTTCATACGCACACATTTACATTTTAAAACATTAGTTATGATAACCCCAACGCAAGCCATAGTCTACGCTCAGGGAAGTCCTTGTTTGATTTCATGCAAACCATCCAAGGCACTCTACCTTCGTTTATTTTTTCAGCTTGCCCTCGGGCGAAGGCAGGGTCAGCTGTGTCTACTCGACGATCTTTCAATGTATTTTTTCCCTTCCAGCCTTACACCGACGATTTAGGTTAGTACAAGTTGTTTAACAGTGCATAATATCTTTCTAAGGCCATGTCCAAGGGTTCATGTTGTGCTTGTTTCCACTCTTGGATTTGTTTCCTCAAGGCTAACACTCTTGCATAGGTTTGATATTGTTTTCTGAAGAGTTCTACCATTGTTGGCCAACGTCGTATTGAATTTGGTTTTAATGATCTATACCATACTTTTGCTTGGCCAACGAGTGTCAGAGGGAAGAGCTTGAGTTTTTGCCAACTGTTATCAATGTTGTTCCATGTACAGGCATCGTAGAAGGCTTGTAAATGTTGTTCCGGATCTAAGTCATAGCCTCTTGAAAAATTAGGAAAGTTGTTTAAATTGAACCTGGGTAGACGACTCTCTTTACAATGCCTACGGGAGATTCAAACAGCCTCTTGTATTTGTGTTAGGCTTGTAGTGGCCAGTAGGGGTTCATCGTCATCGGGTAAGTTATGCTTTCGTGTGATGGGATGGTGTTGCCTTCGTTTATGTTTATAAGAAACCCCCACTTCGGGTTGCGTACTCCAATCTTCATTATCATATGATTCGTTGGTTCTCCAATGAATTTCCTCACTAGGTGTGGCATTATCATAGTCTCATAGGAGAGGCATAGTTGTGCAATTGTGTGTGAATTTATATGTGACTTTTTATAATTATTTCTTCTTCCTAAGAGATATATCATTAATTCCTTTACAGCAACCTTGTATGATATAACTAATCGAGATAACTAGCACCATCCCTAGCAATGGTGCCAATGATGAGTGGCGAGGTACCCCTACACTCAACCATACAAATACAAGCGTTACACGCATGAACCGGTCGAACTCCGTAGACGAACTAGTTGTGGCATCTAGACAGTTAGCCTTAGGTCGCAGTTCACTTTCTTCCCACCTAGACTAGTATTAACTGTGTCACNGGTACGCTACTGGGTTACCAAGTAGTCACACTTAAATGCTCGTAATCAATTCGTACTCATTCCGTGTTTAACAGGAGTTTAGGGTGAGAAGATATTAACTAAGAAAGCAGTAAATAACAATTAAATAATTAATTAATCAAACTAAGTGAATGCTGCAATGATGAAGTAATCTCGATCTTTATTGCTAGTCATGTGCGTGTCCAAGTACGTCACACTCGAATAAAGAATGTTGTACAATTACAATCACCACACTGCGGGCATACACCGGGAGGAAAAGGGTTGAGAGAAAAATGAAAACTAAAATCAAAACTAACTCTAAAAACCCCCTTCTGCCTATCGGAACTGCCTACCTCTTATTTATAGATGAGGAGACAGGCTGCGATATCGCGTACGCAATATCACGGTTGCCTAAATGACGACTCATCATTTTGGAAATATCTTTTCAAATTTTCATTCTTATAACCAATCCAAAAACTTTCCACTTTTGGGTAAGAAAAGGATTATGCCTTATCCTTATTTGGAAGTGTCCTTATAGGTTTTCATTGCTTACTATAAAGGGTTTATTATAAAGAAAAGGAGGAAACCCTCTCTAAAGGAAAAAGAACACATTAATCAAAAATAATGAACAAATTGCAATAGAAGCTAAAAGTTTTCAATCTTTGAATCTCCAAAACAAAAAAACATTAAAACTATAGAAAATAAATAAACTATTTATCTTTCACTAGAAGCTTTTTTGCTTAAAGAGGTAGTTGAAAAATGACATATTTGAGAATCTAATAACTAACTCCTAAAGAGATATCATAGTTATGCTCTTACTATTGGAAAATAATTGTGCATTAAAACTTCTAAATAGAGTAGAGAATAAGTAATTGAAGATACTTTCAAATGCAAAAAAGAAAGTAGACAAAGTAAGTTTGATTAGCAAGGATTACTTCATTAATGCTTAGTTGAAAGTTGTTACAAATTTTGGATGTCAATTTTCAAGCATGCTTAGTAATTGGAGTCTCACAAAAACATGAGAAATTAAGTCTTCACTTCCACAAAGAGGACATTGAGATGAAATAATTCTCCTATGTTTAAACGAGTATCAATAGGAAGACCTTGATGAATAAGACATCATATAAGAATATGAATTTTAGAAAAATTAGGACTTCTCCAAATATCAATCATTTTCCTCATCCAATTATGAAGATAATTACATTTTCTAGGCCTTATTGAATTTTTTATGAATAAAATCATTCTTTGTAATCTTCTCGTAAGAGACTTTGGAATTAAAAGGAAAAACAAATCTACCATCCTTCCAAAAATTGTCTGAAAAAGCTTGATACAAACTATTGTGAACTTTAAATAAATTCTCAAGATTAAATTTTAATTTTTTAAATTTTTTTCTATTCAAGCCATAGAGGCTAGAAGCTTCGTTTCATGTAATCCATCTATCATGTATATGAAGATAATGAACTACAGTAGTACCAAAATTGCTCCAAGTGGCACACAATCTAGATAAATTAGGAGCCTAAGCTCCTTCATTAAAAGGAAGCCACCGTTGGTTAATTTGCTTAATCATATCTTTTAAAACTATAATATGATTTTAATTCCAATACTTACAAAGCTTGCACCATATTATCCAAATATGTTTAGGAACTAAAACCAAGAATAGAAATGGCCTGAGTAAAAAGAAGACAGTTGTTTCATAAACATAAAAATAATGGGGCAAAGTTTATCCAACTTCATTTTTACATGGGTTAGTTTACCATTTCTGGTAAGCACTATTTAAATATGGTTGAAATAAAATAATTTGTATGTTAACAACAAGGTGTTAACCTAGTGATAAGGCTCTTGATTTGAAAGCTTTAAATTGTGGGTTCAATTTTGATGGGTAATGCTAAGTTATAAAGTTCTAATTGAAATATGTATCTTTAGGTGTACCTATATTATAATTATTTTGGTATGATTATACATAGATGCATATTTGCATTAGATGACCAATAGTATAGTATGAAGCTCTATATTGCACATATTGTAAACTTTCAATGGTAACTTCAAATCCTCATTCTACAAAGTTAATTCAAATTTTCAAAAGCTTTAATACCATTTTATTTTATTCCTTGTGTAATTTATTTATTAAAACATCATTTTATATTACCTAAATCTCATTCTATAATAATTACATTATGGTATATAAACTTTTTCGTGGTAATGTTGTTATCAATAGAGCAATGATAATTCATCCGTAGAAAATCGTTATTCTAACGTATTTAAGTTTAGGTAGATAATTAAAGTACGTTTAAAAATAACTATTAAGTATGCGACAAACAAACTAATTACTAGGACATTTACTTAGACAAAACTTTCAAATTTTGATTTTAAATCATACCAATAAATAAGTAATTGATGATAATGCGATATTTCTTATTTTAAATGGTCATTTTAGCTGGTCACGTAACGCATCCGCCTAAGAAATTGACAGGGTAAAGGAAGGTGTTGATGATGATGTCCGGTCTAATCCGTGGCGAGTTGAAGGAACACCATAAAAGTTAGCGTACAATAATGTGCTTGCCCTCACAGCTCACACATACTAATTGCTTAAAGAATATGCAAAGAAGATGTTTGAGGATGAAGTCGAATCGTAATAATAGGTAACAACAAGCTTGATGATGGCTGGCAAATGCGGACATTGACGATGATGTTCTCCAATTGCAAAATTCTCAAAACAATCCAATTAAATGACAATATGCTAGCAACTTTACACCATACACTTGCTAATCCATGTCTGAAACAGAACACAAAAAACCTGAATTTGCATGTCACATAAATTTCTAGGTAGGAATCTGACGCAATAGCCCAGCCTTTTTGCTTGCAGTGGAAACCATGGGTTTCTGGCCAATGTCGACAACACACATATAAGCCAAAAGCAATTGTTAATAATACAACGATGCTGTCCTGCTGTAAAAGATGCTGCACATAACCTTAAGATAGGCTACCTTAGCTTGCAGGCCATAGCGATGATTTGAAGGTTATACATGCATGGTTTACGTCAAACTTCCTTTCTGCACAGGTCGTTACTGGCAGTAACTGTGTAATGGGCTTTGGCAAAACAAGGTTGGCCAATCGCATTCGCAGGAATAACTGGAATGGATAGAGCACCGATATTGATACCGGGAAACATAATGCAATAAAAATGATGTTGTGATAAAAGTGTGAAGAATAACCCGGAAAAGAATAATTATATTTTAAACAAAGATGATGTGCCTTGCCTCAGGAATACTGTAATGTCACGGAACTAGGATACATTTTACTTATATACAAAGATCGAGATAATGTATCTGTTGAAAATATTAAAGCAGCAGCCAGCAATAGGGCCTTGGAATTTCAACAGTACCTCTCATAATACATTTTACTATACGAAGTCTAGACGATTTGTTTTTTTTTTTTTTAATTTTTTTAGGACATTTTTAGTCAAATCTAGAACGGTTAATCGAAGATCAGCGAGAACCATTATAAAGAAAAAGGAATTTTCTTCAACAAGTTTCTAGAAATACAATGTGGATACCTTCTGGTTCAATTTAGCACTGTAAATTACGCTTGAGAACCCAAAATAAACAGGCCATAGTCAAATTCAGAACTGCAAATAAAACAGTGTAGAATCTCAAAGACTGTCAACTTTGGTTTGACTACGGTTGGAGAGATCTAGCCTGGTTCTGGTAAACAAGGCAAAATTAAGAAGTTCCAATTATACCCTACAACCCAAAAAGAAAAAAAAAAAGAAATAGAGGTTGTAGTCAAATTCGTCACTGTGGCAGAAATTACTAGAAAGTGAGTTTCGCTGTGAAAGCATTTCAGATACAGCCTTGACTGTGTCGTTTGAAATGAAAATGCTGAGTCAGCATTATCGAAAACACAAAGTGATTTACACTGTCAAATTTGACACAAGCATCAAAGGGAGATAAAAAGTAGCCTAGAAAGATTTTCCATATATATATATATCTATCTATCATGACACTGGTAATCTAGAAAGATTGTTGTTGGTGGTGGTCCTCTCAACGTAGCCCATGGATGCATCAATGTATGCATGGACCACGGAGAAGGAAGGATGGATGATGGGTACATGAGATTATTATTATTATTATTATTATTATTAACATAAAAAGTAGGCAGGGCAGGGGCAAGGTATGGGATGAGACATGAGAGGCATAGAGTGCATGTTATGCTTGGCAGGCAAAAGAACGGCAGGCACATGGATGCTGCTGCTACTGGACATGTTTTCCTATCTGGGTTTTCTCATTCCTTCATTTTCGTTCTGTTGCACCTGATGCCCACTCACTCACATTGATGCATATTGCTTTGCTCCCAGGACTACAAAAATGCTGCCATCCTCTGCTTTTTAAGCAGCCTGCTATCCCCTGTAATATCTCCTACATTTTTTTGCCTCTCTTGCCTTGCCTGCCTTTTGCTCTGCTGCCCTTCTTTCTCTCTATCTCTCGCTCTCGTGTGGCCCTTTGCTGATCAGCCATGGGTGAGGTGGGTCTTGGCTTGTGGGTTGTGGGTATGTAGATTCTTGCTTCAGTTTCTGGGCCAATGTAATGTTGTGTGAGATGGGTTTGTGGCTGTTTTGTAGGAAAAGCCCCCGGAGAACTCAGAAGCAGCACCTGCACCTGCACCTGCACCTGCACCAGCAGCCGAGGAGCCTAAGCCTGCTGAAGAGCAGAAGGAGGAGGAGAAGAAGAAGGAGCCGGAAGAAGATCCGGCCATCGTTTTGAAAGTAGACATGCACTGCCCTGGATGTGTTCGTGAGGTCCGAAGGTCCATCAGGAACTTCAAAGGTTCGATTGTTTGTCTTGATTATTGTATTATCTCTCTTTTCTTGTTCCCACGTAGAAACACTGTAGATCTTTCTGTGCTCTGCTACGGTGGTTGTCGTTCTGATTTGAGCATGGGGGTGGATGGATGGACTGGATTTGGGTGGCGCTGGTTCAATTTGCAGGAGTGGACGAGGTGAAAATTGACAGACAGCTGAATCTGGCCATCGTGACGGGAAAAAATGTGGACCCTCTCAGACTCAGAGACCGTGTGCAGAGAAAGTGTGGCAAGAAAATCGACATTCTGTCCCCCATTCCTGCTCCAAAGGCCGCCCCTGAAGACAAAAAACCGGAGGATAAGCCACCTCCGAAGCCAGAGGTATCTCTCTTATTCCTATTTTTCTCAAACCCAATAATGTATTGGAACGAACGCACGCAAACAAAATACACGGCTGCATGATTTCCCTCAACCCAGGCCAGAAGTCTTGGATCCTTTTGATTAAATTTCTCAAGAAAAACCAAAGAGAAAAGCTAGATTGTGATCATTCCATAAATTTCTTGTCTCCATCACCGAAATCAAGCATAGAGGACAAAACTAGCTCCCGTCTGTAAAGTTAGTAAATTTGCAAACTTTTTAGAGACTTCTTCCCTCTGATCCCCCCCATGTAACATTCGTTATGTCTGCTTGTGATGGAGTGTTTCCTTTCCATATTGTGATCTGCCCGTCAGTTAACTATGCATAATTAACGTGTTCAAGCAAGCCAGGTACCTGCAAATTAACAAAATCTAGTACTAGGCCAACGAGTAGGATCAGTTGACTCCATGGAAACTCCTGAACATGGAGGCTACGGAGACTGGTCAAGTAGCACGTTTTATGGGAGAGGGAATAAACTTGGGCGCATCAAACAGATAAAAATAAAATATAAGGTATCACATTAAATGCATGATTTAAGAGAATAAGGCATTTCACGTTCGATAGAAACAGATGGGAGGTTTGGTTTGGTAATGAAACTGATTGCTCATGACTCATGAATGAATGGTGGCAGCCTGTGGTGCTGATCGTTGTGCTCAACGTCAACATGCACTGCGAGGGCTGTGCGCAGGAGGTGAGAAGAAAAATCCTCAAACTCAAAGGTAATCGCTCTCAATCATTGCTAATTGCTAAACGACCGACCGATCAGACTTTTTCAGTCACCATTTTTGCTTTTGTTCATGGCTTTCCGGCGTCTTTTGGGTTCCATCATTAGCGTTCCTAATTACGGATGCCAAAACACTGCCGCAGGCGTACAAAGCGCGGAGCCGGATTTCCTGACCCAGAAAGTCACGGTAAAGGGCATCATGGACCCCAAGAGAGTGGCCGACTACGTTTACCGGAAAACCAGCAAACGCGCGCAGATCGTGTCGGTGGAAGAGGAACCCAAGCCCAAACCGCCCGAGGAGGAGAAAAAGGACGCCGAAGCGCCCAAACCAGAGGAGCAAAAACCGCCCGCCGAGGCCGCGCCGGAGGACGCCGCAAAACCGCCCGAGCAGAAGCCCCCGGAAGAGGGAAAGAAACCGGAAAGCCCGCCTCCGGCGCCGGCGGACGCCGAAAAGGCCGAGGCTGCTGCTCCGGCTCCGGGAGAGGCCGGAAAACCGCCCGCGGAGACGCCGGCGGCAACGGACGCCGCTGTGGAGGAAGTAAAACGGTATGAATGTTGTGTTAGACCCAGATACACCATCGAAATCTTGCCACCGCCTCAGCTGTTCAGTGATGAGAACCCCCACGCCTGCTCCGTCATGTAAAAGATAACCGAAAAAGGACAAACTGTATTTCCGCCAAAAACTGTAGTGCTGCCCCCGCCTGAAGGATCACTGGCATGTGCAATAAGGCAGATTTCAATAAATCCCTGCAAATCCTCCTGCTGCAACTACTCCTGTTGTTACTTTTCCGCGCCCGCAATCTCTCTGTGATTTTTTCAGATTTCAGAGCGCAGCACAGGCACTCTTTTCGCAATTGGATTGTGGTTTTTAGTTCCTCGCAGTGCAGCTGCAACTGCAACTGCATACGCCAGCATGGAGATTCGTGCAGAGACAGACAGTGGAGTGGATTAGTGCAGAAGATAAATGGATGCAAAGCCATGTGTATCGTGTGGCTCTACTTTCCCGTTTTCGAAGCGGCTGATTCCCTGGGGCTCAATAAAATACAAACACTACCTGCATCTCCTCCTAAATATTCTCTCTCCTTCCTTCCTTCCTTGCTGCCACTGCTGCTCTGTGAGCCTGGCTCTGGCAAGCAGGTTCACACTCCATCCCTCTCTCCGCCTCTGTATTGTTGTCATACACTCTGCGCCGTGTTGTAATGTAAACGACAGTTAGATTTTCTCGGTTACACAAGGAGTCAATAACGCTCTCTCTGACGCTCTCTTTTTATGGAATTCCCCATAACCCAGTCAGATAAACTAATTTATCTTGCGGAAATGCTACACCATGAAAGCATAGAAAGCTGATTCAGTTAGTTTTACAGTAGTTGCAGGACTGAACCAGTGACCTCGCATATCGAGTCACCTGCATAATATATTAGTAATTTATACCCTCGTAACATGAAAAATACTATATTGCGCTGCGTTACGGTAGTTTCAGGAGGATTCATATATGTATGTCCGCGTATAGTACAGATATAGCCACTAAACTTGTTGATTTCTTCGTTATTTGTTGAAAGAAGTTTTCCAGATCCACATGGGAAGGTCTTTTTTAAATTTTTAGTCTCAGTTGTAGCACTGACGAGAATTGAATAATTTTTTTGTAATGATCACGCAGAGCTTACAATAATATGAATAAAATCATTGGATTCTCACTGTGACGTACACAAACAAAACGCAGAGAAACAGCCTTGCATCATCATCAGATAGATTCGTTAATGGCACTGGCAGAGACAAATATATTCTTGGATTATAGGATGGGACCCCCCCCTTTCGGCATTTCCAATTCACAATAACTCAGTCTCTGTGCCAGATTCCTTGCCCGCCGGCCTTGGCGTCCCAGATTCACAGGCGGCGGAGCGACCGAGAATCAGTGGAAATTTTTTAAGTTAAGCTATCATTCAATTTCATGTTATTCATTGATACAGAAAATGTGGATGTATCTGTATCCGGATTGCAGGATAATAAATAACAGACTATCGCGAATATTCGTATGCGGGGCCGTGGCCGTCTGCTTAATGTCTGTCAATTGGGTGGGGCGGTTTTTGAATCATGAACAAAGGCAAGGCAAAGCTGCTTTGCTTTGTTTTTGTTTTGATCCTCCTCACATCCTCTCCCGTGGCTCTGGCCTTTGTCTTTCCGTGCCTTCTTTCCGTGACATCTTTTTTGTTTTTTGTTTTTTTCTTTTTTCTCTCTCTCTCTGCTTTTCGATTTTCGGCGCGCTGATCAGCATTAAACAAAGTAGCGAATATTTGGGTCTGAAGAATTTTCAGGTCCTCACGTGGCAGACGTGGGCCCCGAGAGGAATACGTGGTCCACCCGCCCCGCCGCACGTGGTGATGCCACAACGACCACAGAATTGTTGGGCCCACTTTGTCTAGTTCGTCGAACCGTGGGCCGGTGGGCGCCACCACTGCCACCCATACCCTTTTATAGCCGTCCACGTCAGAGGTTATTACGGTCAAGGGAACTCTTGAACATGCTATGGTATGGTATGGCATGGTATGTTTGGATCACTTTTTTCGTTACTTTTTCTGGCAATGCGTTTCCAGTCGCCGAATTTGCTCCCTGATGTGGCCAGACTTCGTCCAATACGAAGGTTGAAAATATACGGAACATGACCTGAATTTTAAATTGATGGGAAACCGGATTCGTAGAGTTATTTTCAAAATCTAAATTTTAGCACTAAATGGCAGTTACCGTATGTGTTTATTACATTCGTAGAAAGTTTGCCGTACGGTGTATCGGACATCTTAATGTCAGTTGTCCGTTTCAACTTTTCTAATCCCTCTCATACCAACTCTCGTTTGCGTTAGGGTTGCCAAATGAGTCTCAACCGCTTCTATTTATCGTACTGAAACTGAAATTCTGGTTATGTTTACTTTGTAATTTTTCTTTAATTGTAATTCAGGGTTATCCGGTAGAATCAGACTTATGATTCGGGATTACAAGGCTAAAACCAAACTTAACACCTTTTTGTCCTTACTGTTTTCGCTTCCTGTATCACTACACTCTTATTCAGTTCTATAGGCCCACAAAAAATGGCCCCAGAACTTTGACTAAATAGACTGACTGCTCCGATAAGTACTTTAAGGAGAAAAGTAATAACCTCAGCTACCATATTGTCCGATAAGGACGATGGCATGCATCTCCAACAAAAAAAAATTACTACTTCACTAATCAACTGTTACCAACTTTACCTTCGGTTAATGCACACCGTAAGTTTAACTTCCACTACATTCAACAACCGTGGTATTGCTTTCCAATCGTACGTTATTTTTCTGCTTGAATGTTTAATTGTATCACGGAATTTCAGAATTAATGAAAGGTTCACACCTCAGAGTAAGCTGTTGCACTTTAAAAATCAATATTTCTGGATTCTGACATATGCCACCAAACGTTTGTGGTACCCGCAGGTTGTTGATGTGCAAAGACAAACATGAAAATTCAGTAAAACCGAAAGCGCAGTCAAATTCCTAAAAACACAGCCACACGACTCTGACATAACAAAACAGCCTCAGACGGAGCAATGACGTGGTTTAATAAACAAAAATCAACGTGTTACCAAACATGAATAGATTTCAGGACAGCGTACCAATATCATTCATGCTTCTTTTGACTAGCAACAACGCTCCTTCTGTGCCAAGTGCCAACTACCGTCGGTTACATCCTCTTAAATTATTCGTTCTACTCATCCAGTCTATAAATTGAAAAATCCGATCGGATCGGAAATTCCTTAATATCTTTTTTAAATAGCAATAAATTGGGACCAAACAGAATATAAACCCGTACATGTTCATCGTATAGGAAAAGTTATATTTATTAGTGCCCCGTACATGTTCATCGTATAGGACCTGAGTTCTGTTTTTTATGAATGATGCAGTAACCTAATGTGACATGGAGCATTTTTCAACCAAACCCTTGACCTTAACCACAAAATTTAAAAAATTCAACCAGGTCTACGAGAATTCACATCATCATGATAACCTAACCAGGTCCAGGAGAATTCACATCATCATGATAACCTAATGGGAGCATTTTTTAACCACAAAATTTAAAAAATTCAACCAGGTCCAAGAAACAGTTTTAACAGTAGAGAGCTCAGCATGAACAGTAGAGAGCTCAGCATGAACAGTGATTAGTAAACTGATAGACTCATACCCATGAGCTATTTGGTGAACTCTGAATTTTTGTACAGTGAACTCATCGTACAAGCTCACTTAGCAGTTGAGAGCATTCCAACTCTCCATGTGCTGGTGGACATGAATTGATTTTTGGATGTTTCAATTTGCAAAGTTTGATTGAAATAACAGTTCAAATCTAAAATTTTTATTTCCTGCTTGCACCGGAATTAACAATAAATAATATATTAAAAGATCAATACATAAAATATTGCTATATTAACGATGATATACGTGATTTTGAATTGGCTTCTCTGACGGTGTTTTCAACCCATCATGTAATGCATTCTGTATATCTGATTATTTTGGTTATGAAGCAGAGTATCTCTAATGAAGATGTACTATTTCTGTTTTCTAATAAAATTATTAAGGATCTAACGTAACATTAAATCACTGTATTTACGATTCCATATTCGATTTTGAATCGGCTTCCTTACTGAATTACCAGGAATCGCTGGTTACGGCATTAACGGTAGATATCATGGACGATAATCCCGTCCAACCCACCGATAAACACAATAACAATAACCAAATTTGCGTGCATAATAACAACCAAGTCTTTGGCGTGCAAATCCGGAAGAAAACTCAACCTTTTGTAGCAGAAAAAGGAAAAAGCCAAATTTAGGGCGGCCTTCCACGTCAGCTGAGCAACCTTCCACGCAGCATGCATGCAATGGCCACGTGCGTGAGCACGGCGAAGGGACGCTGAAGACGACAACTCCAGCGCCACCACCGAAAGTGATTAGTGATGTTTCAACACGCAGCCACGCCACGCCACGCCGCCCTGTCTTCGCTTATTGGCCCACACAAACAACGCTCCTTGTAAGGGTTGCCGCGTTATATATATATATTTAGACACCTTTTTGACAATTCTGTAACGAGTTGATGCCAACTTTGCCAACTTTCTATTTTTACTATCCTAATCTACGTGGAAATAGCGACCGTGCCTGCAACAAGTCTGGGAAGACAGTAACGTCGAGGGTGAACGTTGAAGTGAAACAATTCATGCTGCGTCAGCTTTTTCCAAGTTCACCGTACGCTAGAGCGGGGGTAATAGTGAGAGAGCAGAGAAAGACAGACATGGGCTGCTATTTAAAACATAATGGCGCTGCTGTCATATCTTCTTTTTTGAGACATTGAATGTACAAACACAGGGCCCACGATTTTATGTATGTATGTACTTGTACCTGGGCTTGGAGGACCCCCGTTGTCCAACAAGAGTTGTGGGCTGGGCTCAAATCTTTGTCCCTGGATAGGTGGTCACTTTTCTCCAAAAGTTAAAGTCGCAGCGTAAATATGCTTTAACCTCTTTTTATAAAGCAAATCCATCCTTTACCACCCTCAACTTAGAAGCCGCTCGCTAGGTACATGCAAGGGTTCCATTCTTTACTCATGTTGAAACTAAACTATTTGGTAAAGATATAGCTATATATTCATGTATTCAAGGTAAATGTATAACTATATATTCCCTACGCCAAATAATATTTATGGTAAATGTTATCTAATTTTTTTAAGTTTTCAAACTATCAATTCTAAGATTATACACTTGAGTAGTTCTTAAAATTCGAAAGTTTTTTCTTTCTATGTTTTATACTAGTATTAAGCATATGATGTATACTAAATTCTTAATCCCACAAAGGGTATGTTGCCATACATGTCAACTTGGAGTATAATAAAAATATATGTTAAGCTGTAACATCAACCACACAAGGTTTTTACATTTAACATATATATGTGTAGCTCTGTAAGTCACAAGTTTAACTCCTAACAAGGAGGTGTTAGCCTAGTGGTATGGGTCTTGCCCTTGTAACCTAAGGTTATAGGTTCAATTCTATTAGGTAGTGTTAAGTTATAAATTTTTATGAATCCTGGGATGCACCTATATTTCAATTATTTCGAGTTCCAACACCCCCACAAATTTAACTCCAAAAAGGCATGCTAAGGCACATGCCAACTTGGAGGTGCAATAAAAATTTATTGTTAAATCCTTTGCTTATGGATCAAAATCAATGTAAAGCATTTAGTAAGATTGATTAATAAAGTTATTTGCAAGTATTGGAATACTTACCATAATTATTTTAAGAACCTTGTTGAAACACCCATCCCATGATTACCTTACAACAATGATCATCTTGCAACTTGAATGGTTGAAGTATCATCTAACCCTATCTTGTACTATATTTAATTAACATCCCACTCTTTAATTTTATGATGTGGTTGTGAAGTTAGAATGATGATACAACTAGATAATTTTAATCTTTTAAAAGAAACTATAACATCAACCATGTTTTATTAAATATAAAGCTACAAGATAAATCAACTATTGGATATTGGCTTTGATGAGTAGCAAGTATGCCCTACGCTCCACCATATGATCAACAAACATCACAGTAGACCATGTTGTAATATGTGGATGGTACTAACAAATTTGCCTATGAAGCTAATTGGTAAATCATTGATTGTTATCTTCCCACATGGACTAGCAGTAGTTCTAGTTAGCATAGTTTAGTCCATACTAAGGCGTATGATTATGATATCATATAGCATTGAGTTTAGCTATTTATTAAGATATAGAATCTATCTAATTAACTAATGAACAAGGAATTAAACTCTAGTCTAGTCTATAGGTGATGGGCATCTATTCTTGACTTGCTAGACACATCCTAAACTCATATGATTGCTACTGGGATTACCAAGTGTTTGTTGTTGGGTGTACCAACTAATAACATTACTAAGTTTACCAAATGCTAAAGTGTTTACGCTTAAATTTAGTTATACTCATTCCACTATATCTAATGTGCATGAAAACCTAAATATGTAACTAAGATGCATGAGGACAATAAATTGCAGTTGATGAGCAATGGATAGTCCCTACACTCAACCATATGAATCACAAGCATTCACATGCGATCTAGTCAAATTTCATGAACTTATTTACCTAAGTGATTGATATTCCTAGATAGTGAATTATGTAGTTGTAAGTTGTTATCTTTCCAATCCACACTTGTATGAATTGGTGCATATGGTTAAGTGTGGTTGAGACATAAGATACTTATTTTTCTGCTTTTTATCATGTTTTTCTTACTTGCTAAATGATTAAATGAATATAGATTTAATGCTTAAATTAACTAACTAATTAACTACTTCATTAACTAACTAGCCTAACATGAAGTATCTATTCCCACTTGTCGTACACATCCTGAATGTATATTCATATCGCTAGATTACCAAGTGTATACTACCAGGTGTACCAAGTATCCACTGCTAGGATTACCAAGCGCTAATATATCATGCTCAAAGTGGTTGTACTCTTGTTGCTTATGAACAATAATATTAATTACTTAAGAATAAGTAAATAAATTGCATGTAAAGTAAACTATTGAAAAGTAAAGTTATGTTAGTCCAAGTGTTGCAATGGATAGAAGAAATCTCAATTTTATTGTCGATCATGCAAATGTGTCCAAGCATAGATGCACTTGAATAAAATGCCATATAGTCACTTAAATCCATACTTTGGGCACTTAGAGGAAAAATATACTAACTTCTATGGAAAGAAACTATAAGAGTCTAGCTAAGGAAATGACTAGAAGGTGTCATAAATGTGAGAGGTGTAGGCATTTATATAGGCAACACTTGTGTCAATGTCAACGTACTTGCATCAACACAACATAGGATACGTCAACAAAGCTGCATCAACGGGTATGCATTGATGCAACCCATCTTATTGATGCTTCATCATACCCCCAAGACTAACTAAAAACTCATCCTCAAGTGAACAAAATTGGGATCAAATTTCTTACAAAATTTGTGGAAGTATTGAACTTTATTAACTAACTAACTAAATCTGACGAGCTCTAAGTGTCATATTCTACAAATTAAAAAAATGGATGCAAATTTACAAAAAAATGGATACTTGGACAAATATTTGTAAGCACTTGTTGAATGGATGCAAGCATGATGAAGTCTCACACACTGCTTAGAGGTGGAGGATCCTGTGGCTCAAATGGTCCTTCATCACATCCTAGTGCTATTGGAGGTTGACGCTACCTTGTTATTGTTGCTGGAAGTTTAAAGGCATCAAGGAGTGCCTTCATATTCTCTTTCTTACTTCATTGGTTGTATACAGTTTAGGCTGCTTTACCTAGATAAGCCGATGCAAAAATGTCCCATGGACATGACATTGAAGAAAACATTGCCTTCATGTTGACAAACTAGGTTATGAATGTTTTAGGTTCAATATGGAACATGTTTACAAAATTCTACAGCTCCTAGTAGTCATTCATCCTCCTCGCCAAGTTTTTAGCAACAATTCATTTATTGGGGAACTTGGTTCTGAGAACTACAAGCTTCATATTGGTTGTTTCTAACTTTTGTTTTGATTTCTTATAGAGCTTGAACTTTACCTCATAAAGGGGGTAGGATCTGGTGACCTACTTCTTTAGTTCTCTCCTTGACCTCTTTGCTGTTAGCATTGTCAAGTTTGCATATTGAAGGTTCGCATGTTCCATGTACTCAAACATCTTCTCGATTTACAACTCCTTTAGGTGGATCTTTGCCTGATTATATGCATTCAATTCGTCAAAGATGGGCTACCATGCATCACCTCTTTGTTGGAGTTGCTAGATGGCCTCGTTCACCTTTACCTTGCCCAATTTTATTTCCTTTTCCTTGATCTCCTTGAGTAATCCAACCTGGTCCCTATAGTGATTTTTCACTTTCTCAAATTTCAAGGTCACATTCTTCTAGGTAGATATCTCAATTGCAATCCTCTTGGGAAGGGCATAAATCTCATCCATCGAAAGACTATTGTTTTCAACTACCAACCTCCTCAAGTCCAAGTTAACCTTGGCAAGTTGCTCATGCTGCTGGTGAATGTATTCAACCATCTAGTTCTTTTGTTGCATAGCATTTTGCAGGTGATGATTATCTCTTGTAAGGACCACGTTCTCTTTGTGAACTTACAACAGGTCCTTGTAAGTGTTGTTAGCTATAGCCTCTAACACGTATGCATCAAAGATCATCATATCCTTCACATTCTTGGCCTTTTGATATTTCTCCTGAAGCTATTGGAAAGCTTCATCTTATGTAAGCTTATACCAAAGAATGGTAGGATTTGAGCGATGAGCTTGTA
Source organism: Gnetum montanum (assembly GCA_015680685.1). Lineage (NCBI taxonomy): Eukaryota > Viridiplantae > Streptophyta > Gnetopsida > Gnetales > Gnetaceae > Gnetum > Gnetum montanum. The sequence goes on from MNCI01006203.1 coordinate 51,616, forward strand.
ACTCTACAACTTTGATGGTCAACCAAAAATTGGCCATGGTGGCCTCCTTGAGTTACACGTTCGCGACTAGCAACTTGCTCCTTATCTTTAGTAGTTGCAACTAGTTTGCAATAATATCATCTAGAAGATCAAAGATCTTTAGAAGTGGTTTTCCAACTTCTACTATTCTTTCTAACACCTCTTCATGTTAGGCAACATTCATCTGGCCACTCCCTACTCCTGCTAATGCATGGATATCTACCATGATAGCTATGTCTAGTATGAATACTGTAGGAGCATTGAGGACTTTAACAACTTTATCAATCACCACCTCTATCACTATCTCTTAGTCATTGTGCATCATCATGAGGGTTGTTGCCCCTTCTTCTTCCTCCAACAAGATAGGGAAGGCTATTGCATGTCCTGAGATTTTGGGAAATGCTTATCTAGCGATGGACACAATGACCTCCCTAGCACTTAAATTGGATCTCGTGGGTGCCTAGTTTCATTGTGCAGATAATAGTGCCATTGTCTCATTGTCCAACTAGAAAATGATCCTTGCGACCTCATTCAAATGGCACATGGATGAATGGTAGATGAACTTCCCACCACCTATAGATCCTTCTTATTGTTACATTTGTTACTCTAAAAGTTTTCTAAGTCCATTTGTAGCTATAAACATTTCTAGTGTTGTTTTTGGGGCTCCAGGTGGTGGTGGTGGTGGCTTCTCCTCTTCCTAAAGCTTCATCGCTACCTTATCCTTCATCATCTCCTGCCATGATGTAGTAAGAGTGTGGTAAACCATGTCATTGGAATAGAGAGCTATCCCTTCCCTTAATTTCTAATCAAGCATGGGAAGAGGAGTGTCTTCGTACCCTTCTCATTTTTGTTGAAATGCTTCTCAAATTCAAAGAAGATGAGCAAGTGTAGGTTGAGAGGGAATTTTCCACTTAGAACTTCCCATGCCCTGGTGAAGAAGGTTATCACCTTACTTGGCCTTACTATTGGATTTAGGTAATAGGCTATAATCTTAAGGTAGGCTTACTCCACCTTAGTTAGGGTATCGTACTCCATAGCATCATTGGATCCATTCTATTTTCACTTTCAAGCCACTTGTATACAGATTTTAACAAGCTTTACCCCAATTTTGGACAAACTGAGGGCTTCAGCAATGGCTTCAATTGAATAGGAGATGGTGATGTTTTTGATTTTTATTGACACATCTCCCTATCTGTTGTTCTAGAATAGGTAGCATCCCCCCATGTACCACTCTCAACTATTGAAGAGAATGGACCATAGAGGATACTCTTGCAACTGTGTTTTGATATCCTCCGATGCTAGCTCCAAGAAGGATCTAAGGTTCAACTCCTGCAAGATAGAACTCTAGACCTCCTTGGTTCTAATCTATTCCAGATAGGCTTTTGTGATAGTGACCTCTAAGTTAGCTCTCAATCTTGGAGCCTCATCCTACCTAGATTGGCTTGTTTCTGTAGTAAGAATCTACCTAAAAAATTTCACTTCAAGATTCTCCTGAAGAGTTTTGGTAGCATGTGTCACCTTTGTTGCTTGTTCTTAGGGGTTATTGTTGGTCCCTTCCTCCTTAGAGTCGCTTCTCCCTAGGTTATGAGGATCCTCTTGCTAGCGATCCTCATTTGGGCATCATCTGCGATCACACACATAATCCATAATTAGTTCTTTAGTTCATAACCTTTGTTCCCTTGAATACCATTCTTGTTTGATTAGGTTATGCTAATTCCTTAAGCATTAGGAGTTTATTATTAAGTTTTTGTTTTATGATAGTAAGCTAGTTATAATATTTTAGTTATATTATTTTTATTCCAATTAACGAAGTTTTTTTATTAGGTTTAACCTTGTATGGTTATTAATTTAATATTATTTTAATAGGTTAACCATGGTGAGTTAGAAAAATTTCAAAAAAATTTTCATGAAAAACCTAAGATTTATGGCCCCCACAACATAAAGCTTACCTCTAATAGCTTGAGAATCGAACAATGGACAAAACTGGATAAGCAATTTGGAAGTTAATGTGCCCAAAAGGTTCTTTGGCTTGAAAAAATTACAAAAACTTCTTTAGCACTTAGGAAAAATGGTGAAAAATGAGTTAAGTGTTGTATGTATTTTTAGGCTTTTTGTAGTGCATCAATGGGGATGTGTCGACTCATTCCACTATGTTAACGGGAATGTGTTGACACAACTATTCTTAATTATCTTTTCCATTTATAAATGGAGGAATTTCAAGAGAGTTTTTAGATAAAACAAGAGCCAAATGGAGGCTAAGAAGAGGTAGAATGATGATAACAACATGAAAGAAGGTAGGTTTGATCAAGAAGAATCATTTCACTAGATTAGATGAGTTCTTTGAGGATGTTATGATGCCAAAGAGAACAAATATGAATGTTATAATGCTATCAAGATGATTGATCATGTAAGTGACCCATGTTTAGGGAATTTAAATTAAGGTATACTAAAGACATGTAAGTGGATCCTTCCCAAAGTAGGTATATGCCTATTATGCTTTTACATACCTTCATTGCAAGGAGTCTATGGACACCCAAGATGATGGATGATTGTTTTAAGTTAAAATCCATACCCATGAAAGAAATTGTCCTAGGACTATGCTATCTACAAAAAAAATCAAACAATTTGCCATGGTATTAGGCAATGAGATGGAAGAAAATAAGGGAGTAAATGGTATAGAGGGAGAATGTTAGATAAATAGTTTGGATCCTAGTCACATGAGGCTCTTGGTGAATATTATAATTAAGATGATTTAATATCAATATGTTCCAAGTCTAGACCAAGTCCATTTCATTTACAATAATCTGACATTGACATATGCTCTCTTTTCGTTGATCAAAAGTTTATAACAACCCCAAGGGATAACCATTACTTCAAGAGAAGAAGAAGAAAAAGAAGTAGAGAGGACCTTAGTTAGAGGGGTGCCTGTAGACATGGGTAACATGTCTTTCCAACCCCACAACCAGTGCTTGTAGCCCATTGTTGAGTCTAAGGGGTATGCTTTGAATTCTTGTATTTTTTTTCCATAGGAACCACACAATGCAAAGACATGCTTCCTTTTATGATCGACAATAGGAGTGATAACATACTAAGGGAGTATCATAGAACTTTTAGAAGGAAATTGAAAGGAAAATACATCAAATCCTCTTTAGGTCACTTCCCATTTCATTCCCACTTGGTCCTTTCCTAGTTTGTTGGGTAACAAGATTATTGGTCATTTTTTAGTTATAATGTGAAAGAACCTTCATGCTCCCAAGGATATTGATTTCTCATGGAACTAATGGAATGGGTAGATGTCATGAACTCACTACTTGATACCACTAGAAAATTGATAGATTTTTAGTAGAGAACATAATCCAAAGAAAAAAAATTGGCCTTTTAATTAATCAGTCAAAATATTGATAACTATCTTGAATAACTTTTCAAAATTTGTAGTAGAAATGAATAAAATTAGAGAATAAGACTAGATGAAATTAATAAAGAAGAAAAGTAAAGAAAAGAAAAGAAAATAATCAATAAAATATTCAAGAAAATGAAAAACATATAAGGAACATTGTAAAACAAAAAGTTGTAAAATTAGTTAGTCTCATAAAGATGTTAGGATGAATGGCCATCTCCCCCATGACTATGTTAAGAGGAGGAGATTTGAAAAATGGAGTGTGCCTGTTCTTGCGTAGAGGTGTTAGTGTTGCTGATTACTTAGGGTTCCAAGAATGGCTTAAGTTTTGGTATGTTGACTATAATACATTTTTGAGGACTGTATGGGTGGTAAATTATCATGGATCTAGAAGGAAAAGTCTAATAGATGATGTAAGGTCCTTCCCATAACATTTAAAACTTAGTGAAGTGTGACAAATGCATAGGGTTCTAGTAAAGGACCTTATCGTTAGGTTGGAATTGAACTTTTCTTATTCATGCATTATGACAGTATTTGTGGTGTGCCTTGTGTACTTCATTCATCATCAAGGCTATTTTTCAGTTCACATCTAGTACATTAAGTATCATAAGACATTATTTTTGGGCTAGATTAATGTCTAGGTCAAGTTGACAGGCAATTATGAGTGTAGGAAGCTAAGATTGGATTGGAAGTTTTTGTAACTTTCCATATAGTAATTCATAGGGAGAGTAGCTTATAGGAAGCTTCTAGGTTGAACGATATGCCTAAAGAGCATTGTTAAGTTTTTTACTCCATTACTTTCTTATATCTATTGAGAGTTCATGATAGAATCCTAGTAATCTCCCTATCTACTTAGGAGGTGATAGGGGGTTGTAAGTTTATGTTGCACCCTAAAGCGTTGCATTAATTTCCAAAAAGTAGACCCTGTAAAATGCATACCATTGTCTAAAATGAGTGCTCTAGGCACATCAAACTTGTTTACCACCTATTTTTGTATAAATTGAGCTACAATGGTAGATGTATAGTTTGATACAGCTGTAGCTTCAACACACTTGGTGTAGTATTCAACATCAACTATGATATATGCCTTTCCATTTAACATGTGAGTGATGAATCCCACAAAGTCAATGCCTCAAATGTCGAAAGGTTTTAGTGGTTGGATCCACTATTGATGCCCTTCCATTTGTATGGTTATTCCTCCATCTCATTAACATTGCTTGCATGAATGGAAGAAATGGTGAGCCTCCTTGAAGATAGTTGGCAAAAAATATCCTACCATGAGAATCTTTGTAGATATCCTACTACTAGCATAGTGGCCTCCATAGGGACCTTCATGAGCATCTTGGAGGACTCATAATTAATCAAAATTAGGTACACATCATCAAACCAAGCCATCGGTATAAACCTTGTAATGGTTACCATGGATCTCCATGTAATGATTAGCCTAGTAAAGAAACTATTATTTCTTCTCTTATTCCATTCTTTTGGAGTTTCCTCTGTGAGAAGATAGAAGAGGAACTCATGATACCAATTGATAATCCTTGGCTCTTGAAGTTCAATGGCCTTAGCAAATAGGAGTTTGTTTAGAAATTGATCACATAAAGGTTCCTCATCATTGTTGCTATCCCATTTGATGGGTAGTGGAGGTATCCCAACACTCTACCATATAAGTCACGAATGTCTACGCACAACCAACTTGTAATCTATGAATGAACAATGTAATTATGCTAGTAGTTGGTATTAAGTTCGAGATCATTATCTTCCAACTTTGAGTTAGTGAAGTTTGAGAGTATGGTTTAACTCTTAGTAAGGAATATGATTGGTTGATGTTGGAAGGCTCTCAATACTTCTAATTGTAAACATGGTTGAATAAAAGGTAAAATTTTAAGTCTAGTTAACTATGAAAATACAAATCTATCTTAGCCTAGTGTGATGGGTATCTGGTCTTGGTTTATTGTACACACCTTGGACTCATGTAGTTATGACTAAGATTACCAAGTATTATTACTACTGAGCGAATCTAGCAATGCCACTACTATGTTACCAAATAACTATACTTAGCACTTGAAACTAGTTGTATCCATTCTACTTAACTAGTAAACATGGAAAGTAAAGTGCTTGAAATATAAATGATTAACTAAGAAAGTAAGAAAATTATTATAAGTAAACATAAATAAAACTAAGTGGTTGTTGCAATGATGAAAAGTAATCTCAATCTTTATTGCCAATCATGAACTATGTCCAAGTACAATTCACTTGAATAAAGACACTGTGCAACTACTCAACACCACACTACGGGCATGCATTCTATCACTAAAATATGAAAAAAAAAACTGCAAGAGTTTAGCTAAGTATTAGAATGGAAAAGTTTTCGATTATGCATTCAAGTGCTAGTATTGATAGGGTTGTGCAAATCTTGAGATATCACATTAACAATGATGTAGGATAGGGTATGATATCGTAGCTATGATATGCTTGATGTAATATCATTGATATGATATCACATCTTTACAAAAAATGGTTTTATCACCATCTTAACTGTTACAAATAATTAGCAACCACATTCTTAGTTCCTTTCCTATCCACTAAGGTAATGTCAAATTTCTACAAAATCACTAGTCACCAGATAACACAAGGACTAACCATTGGCTTATTCATTAGGAAATAGATTGCATTGTGATTGGTGTGCACAAAAATTTGGTATCCAAGCACATAGCACCTAAATTTTTCCAAGGCATACACCACTTCCATGAGTTCCTTTTCATTGGTGGTGTAGTTTAGTTGTGCATCCAAATGCTTTTTCTTACACAATGGATGTAGTAGGGATGTTTTTAATTGTTCATTTGTGTAAGCATAACTTCCAATGTGTAGTTAGATGCATCCGTTATTATGTGCAATGGCCTAAACCAATTTGGGGTATGATGAATAGTGAGCAGTCCCTATGCCCAACCATACGAATCACTAGCGTTCACTAAGCAATTTGGTCAAATTCCATAGACTTTAGCTCTCTAAGTACATTAGGTCTAGGAAGTGAATCTAATGTACGTGATCATTATCTTCTTAGTTTCACTTGTGAAGTGCAAGTGTATGGTTAACTCTAACTGAGGCATATGATTTTTATCATTTTATATTTATTGTTTAAATCAACTAAGTGCTAGAAAAGAAACTAATTAAATGTTTAATTAATTTATTAATTAACTAATATCTTAACTAATCCTAACATAAGCCTATGTTCCCATTTATCGTATACAGCCTAAACCACATTACAACATTACTAGGTTACCAAGTGTTAAGTGCTAATAGGATTATCAAACATTCATGTATGCTCAAAATGATTGTACTTATGTTCTTTAATTAATAATTATTTAGTTAATTGATTTGATGCATTAAAGTAAATCTTCCAAATAATAAATGTAGTAAGTGAACATTAAGGTAATTCCAAATGCTGCAATGTTCTTGAAGAAAGCTCATCTTTATTTCCAGTCAAACCAAGGTGCTCAGGTATATCAGTTTTTGAATAAAGATTTGTACACTTCTCACTTCTATTGCAGGCACTTAGAAAATATTCTAATTGTCAAATGAACAAAATGCAAGAGCTTTGCTAGGATACTAACTATGGAATGCCATAAATGTAGTTGGTGAGTGCGTATTTATAGGCAAAGATAAATACTACATTGATGGATTCATGTCAATGCATCAAACCATGCGTCAACATGATCATGTCAATGGGATCACATCCACGACATCCCATTGATGCAACCCAAGGAAGACACTTTATCATATCCCCATGATTGAATGAAAACTCATCCTAGAGTGAACAAAAAGAGGAACAAGTTTGTTTACAAAATTTTGGAGAGGTATGGGATTATGAACTAACTACAAACACATAAATTGATACAAATAAATACTCAGTGCCCAAGTGTATAGATTTACAATTGTTCACGGCAACAGAATTAAACACCATAACAAAAATTAATAACACAACTCCTTTGACGGCTTGAAGGAAAAGAAGAAAATCAGATGGTCCTAGATGGTGGAGGTTTTGAAGGACCTTCTCTTGCCTCTAGTGCACATGGCTGTTGTGCTTGAGGCTATGGCTATGGTTATCTGATTGTAGTTGTAACTTCTGAAAAAACAAAAAAAGCATCCAGCAATGCTTTCATCTTCTCCTCCTTACTCCTAAGATCATACACAATTCACACAGCATCACCAATGTGGACTAGTATGAGAACATCCCAAGGATAAGGCATTGGAGGGAACAACTCCTTAATGTTGATAAACCAAGCAGCAAATTGTTTGTGTTCAATGTTGAATGCCTTAAATGCATTTCACAACTCCTAGTAGCCATTCATTCTTTTGGCTAGGTTCTATGCTATTGATCTTTAATTAATGAACTTTACCTTGAGAACCTTGAGTTTAGAATTAGCTATTTCAAGCTTTTTCTTGGTCTCTTTATGGTGCTTGAACTCTACCTCATATATAAAATATAAGCTAACCACTTATTTCTTCAATTCTAACCTTGACCTTTTGGCAATCAGCATTGTTAGGTTTGAGTAACAGAGGTAGCAAGCTCTATGTACTCCATCATCTCCTTAATCTATAGCTCCTTAAGGTGGATTTCAACTTTGTTGTACTCAATCAGTTCATCAAAGATGGGCTATGATACATCACCTCCTTGTTGGAGTTATTGGAGGGCCTCATTTACCTTCACCTTTGTCAATTGGATATGTTTTTTGTTTATCTCCTTTTGTAAGCCAACTTGGTTCCTGTAATGGTTCTTTATTCTTTTGAATTTAAGAGCCTCATTTTTCTAGGCAAAAATTTCATTGGAAAACTTCTAGTGAAGGGCACAAACCTCCTCCATCAAGAGCTTTCGATTCTCTATAGCGAACCTTCTTAATGCAATTTTACCCTGGAAAGCTATTCTTACTATTGTCGAATGAATTCAGCCAAATGATCTTTTTATATCTTAACATTTTGTAGGCGATGGTTCTCCTGGGCTAGCATAATGTTCTCCTAGAGAACCTCCGATAAGTCCTTTTGAATGTTGTAGGCAATGGCATCTACTAAAGACTAATCAAAGATTACTGAATCTTTTGTGTACTCAACCTCCTGAAGTTTTTCTTGAAGCTGTTGGAAAGCTTCATCTCATGAGACTACTTTGTTGAGTATGGTGGGATCAACAAGGTGGGCTCTAAGTACCATAACTTCTGCAACCAAGCATTGAATCTTAGCCCTAGCTATTTTAAGTTGGGCATTAGCAATGAGGACTTTGCCGTTAGCCTCAAGTAACTCTGATCAGTTTACTGAGATGATTTTTGGAATATTAAAGATATTTATAATTGATTTCTCGATTCCTACTAGTCAGTCCAGCAACTCCTCATGTTGATTTGCACTAAATCTCCTACTTCCTGCTCCTACAGACACCTACACATATTTGAGTGCAACAACATTTGGTATAGATGTTGTAGAGGCATTAAGTGCATCATCCATTCTATCAACTATCATCTCTATTGTTGTTTATTGCCCTTGGTATTACATCACTAAAATAGTTGTTCGCTCACCCTCCTTCAAGCACACTAAAAAGGTAGTGGCATTCCTAGATATTTTTTGGGGATTATCGTTGTTAAGAGAGAGACACAGTTATCTCTTAGGCGCTAGGATTTAATCTTGTGAGCACCTACATTCTTTGAGTAGAAAACATTGGTGCTGAACCCTATATCCTATTGATTGATCTTGCTACCTCATTGAGATGGCTCAACGCTGGTGTGTAGATAGAGGGTTTACTACCACTTGGTCTTACCTACTGCTATTGCATGATTTGCTCATGGAGTTCATGCATGCACTCAATGGTAGCATAGGACTTCGATGTTGTTTATTCATGGGTGGTGGTGGTGGCAGCTACTCCTCTTCTATGACCTTGGTAGGTACTTTGCCTTTCATCATTTCTACCCAAGAGGTGGCAAGAGCATGTTTGATGGTACCATTGAAATAGAGGGCTATTCATCCCCTTTTGTGTAATTTCTAGATGAGACATTGGAAGGGGAGTGCCTTCCTTCCTTATTCATTTTCTTTAAAACACTTCTCTATCTCAAGATACATTAGCTAAGGGAGGTTGACTAGAAATTTTTCACTCACAGCAGTGCACGCATAGGTAGAGAAGGCTGTCACCTTGTTGGGCCTTATCATTGGATTGAGGTGGTATGATGCCATTTTGAAGTATGTACAATGTACCATTGTGAGTGCACCAAATTCCTTACAGTTAACACCATAGCACCATAGAACCCACTTCTTTTTGACCTTTGGGTCCATCAACATTGAAATCTCTACCAAGGTTGCCCTAGTTTCTGGTAACCCAAGGGCCTCATAAATGGCCTTCACCGAGTAGGACATAGAAATGTTTTTAATTTTCACCCTGGCATTGCCTTGCCTATTATTCTAGAAGAGGTATGTTTATCCCATGTACTATTCTTTGTAGAAGTAATAATGGGCCACATGGGCGAAGTTTGGAGTTGATCTTCTAGGGCAAAGTCCATGAATGATCCAACGTTTTTTTAGGAAGAACTATTTTTAAAATCTTCTTAGACATGATTTTCCTTAAAGAAGCCTATGTTAGAGTGTCCTCAAGGTTTGGTCTTGGTCCAGGTGTCTCATCCTAGTGGGATTGCTCCATTTCAGCATTTGAAATCTGACAGACATATTCCACTTCGAGGTCCTTTAAAAGAAGTCCTGTTGCATGTGTCTCAGTTGCCTACTCTTGGGTGTACTCCTCTTGGCCCTTTCAAGTTTTAGGTCACTTGTCCATTGGTTGGGATAGTCCTCCTTTCTGCGGGTGCTTTGGTCTAGGTGCCATCTATAATCACAACATGACCAAGGATTATCATTTAATGTGTAACTTAGAACATTTAGGTATCTTGTCTCTTGGATTAGTTACACTTGGCTAAGTTGTAATCATGGTAGATTAATCATTTTAATACTATTTTATTTTAATGTCTACCAGAGTTCACTAGGGAGGTTTAACTCTCATAAATTATTGATTTTAGTATTATTTTATTGGTTACACCTTGTGGGAGTCAGAAAATTTCCAAAAAAAATTTCATTAGAAACCTAAGGTTTATGACCCCCGTGACATAGAGCTCACCTTCGGTAGCTATAGAAACAAAGAACGAGGTTAATCGAACAAGAAATGTGAAAGTTATGGGCTCTAAAAACTGCAAAAAATCCTTCATCATTTTGAAAAAAAATGACACAAATTTTCAAAGTGTGGCATGGTATTTATAGGTTTTTATGACTGTGTTGATAGGATCCTGTATACAAGGTCATGTTGATGCAAGGGTCTGTGTCGATGGGATCCCACCAATGTGACCAAAAGATAATTTTTTGTACTTAGAAAATTTGATAAAAAATAAAGAGTTTTTACATAAAGTTGGAGTTCATAGAGAACCAAAAAGGCCATCAACATGAAGAAATGCTTGAAGAGGGCTAAATAGTTCACAAAAAGGAGTTTTTATTAGGAGAATGATAGGAGAAACTTAAAAAGGAGTGCAAAACTAGATGCAATCAACGTGGAGCATGAATGATTTGAATGCAAAAATTTCTAAGGATAAGGAACTTAACTAGTCCAACCAAAGAGTATGCAAGTGGATCCTTCCCATAGTACGCTCATGCATTTAATGCCCTTGCATGCCCTCAAACCAAGGAGTTCATGGATCCCATGGATGATTAATGGTTATGGATAATTAAGGACTAAATCCCATAAGAATCTACTTAAGAATTTTGAAACATCAAATTAAGAAATTTAACAAAACATGAAAAACTAGCAATGAGGTAAGTGATGGGAAGCATAGGTGGATGAGATAAGAGTGAAATGGAGTCCTATATCATTGTCACATTAAGTCCATTGTGGATTTCATGGTTAATATGACCTAATAACATCCATCCTTAGTCTGAATCAAAACCAACCAATTTCAGTGACTTCACATTAACACTCCAAGACCATTCCACCCCCTCAAGAGACAAGAGTATTCCCACAGATCAATCCCCATTCCTAAAAGAGAAGAAAAAAGAAGCATGAAGTGAGATGGACCTTAGTTGGAGGGGATCTTCAACCATGGGTAACATGTCTTTTTAGTCCTATAACCAGTTGTTATAGCCCATTATTATGTCTAAGGGGTGTGCTTCAAAGTTCCATTATTTTTTTTGTGCTTTATATTTTTATTTGTCTTTTATAGGAACCACACCATGCAAAAAATTTCAGCTTCCTATCATTGGTCAACAGCAGAATGGTGAGAAATCCATGAAAATAGTCATGCATCCAAGAGGGTAAGTAAGTATAGAGAGCATCAAATCCCCTTGAAGTCACATCCTTTTCATTCCTTTTAATCCTTTTTAAGTTTGAAAACTACCAAGGTTGAAAGTTCATTATAAGTTTCATTTAAGAAGGGATTGCATATTTTTAAATCAAGGGAATACCATAAAGTTTTGTGGATGGGTGGATGATGTGGACTCACTACTTGTTATCATGAAAAAGAAACCATGTCTTAGTTATCAATACTAAAATTCAAAGATAGAATCCAAACATTAACAATCAAATAACATTATAATACAAACCACCATCAATCAACAACTAGAATTGCACTTAGTTTTGGCGGTAGTAAAGAAAAACAAAATAAAATGTTAGAAAAACCCAAAACAAAATAAAGTAAAACATAAAAGAGTTTGTAAAATATTTAAGAAAGAGAAAAATATACTAAAGAAGATGTATAACAAAAATTGTAAAATAAAAAAGTATAAAAACTAAGGAGCCACTGTCATGGATCAACGTGGATGGCCATCTTCCCCATGATCAAGTTGGAAGGAGGAGATCTGAAAAATTGAATGTGCCTATCCATTTGCTAAGGTGTTCTGGCTATTAGCTTGCATAAGCTCATGGAAAAGTTTGATGTTACATGTTGACCACTAGTTTTTTGTTTAGGCATTGAGGTTTGTATATTAACATGGCCCTAGAAGGAAAGGTTTCTTAGATAACATAAAGCCTCTCCCACAATGTTTGGAACTTGGTTCTTGTTGGTGACTGGTTGGGACGCAACTGCCAATGAGTGGCTTGAATAAGGTTTAGGTGCTTGCTAGTCTTTGGCAACGCCAAGGCCCAAATACCTCCAAATAGACTCAGTAGTTAAACGTGAGTATGTGTTAGTTTATGCAGCAATTTTTGATAGTATAGTAGGGTTTTTTTTTACAAAATTGCTTGTTTGAGCCTAAAAAGTTTGGATGATTCATAAATATTAAATTAGGTATAACTTTAATATGAAGTGTTTCCTTGTATCAACTTACCTTGCCTAAATATTTGAGATTTTTACACAAATCTACTTTCTTTTCTTTCTCTTTTTATTGAATCTTGCTCTATTTCTAGTTTTCTTATGGAACTTTCTCTCTCTAGGGGAAATTAGGAGTAGATTCACAGAGTTGTGCTCAAATGGTTTTTGCAAAATTTTATTTATTATAAGTAGGTATTATAAGGACCATATAGACTAAGTGATTGAACAAAATAGAAGTCTCCAACAACTCACAATATTTTACAAAGTTGGTCAAATCTCTTTTATGATAGCTGATTACAATTTTATACACAACCCAAGTATTTCAACATTCACAACAACAAAAACGTACTCACATTTAACTATTGAGTCTATTTGGAGGTATCTGAGCCTTGGTGTTACCAGAGACTAGCAAGCCACTAAACCTTGTTTGAGGCACTCATTGGCAATTGTGTCCTAAATGGTTGCTAATAGTTCTTTGTGGTATGTGTGTGGGATTCTAGTAGAGGACCCTATCTACTAATTGAAATTTAACTTATTGTAAAACCATGTTAATGCTTCGTGAATGCCTTGTGAATTTTGTTGGATGATAGGGCTACCAATCGATTCTTGTCTAGCAAGTTGAGGTTTATCAATCTTTCTTTTTGTGCTAGAACTAGATCAAGGTTAAGGTCATAAGTTGTTGATAGTGTATGGAGCTCTGCTTGACCTAGAAGAGTTGGAAATTTTCTGTACACAAGCTCATAGAGAGAGTAGCTAATAGGAAGTCTCCAAGTGGAGCATTAAGCCCAAAGGGCATTGTCGAGTTTCATGCTCCAATCCCTCCCATATTCATTAACAATTCTCATTAAAATCTTTGTGATTTCCCTATTTGTAACTTTTGCTTGACTATTAGCTCGGGGGTGGTAGGTTGTTGTTAATTTATGTTCAAACCCTAAGCATTGCATGAGTTTTCAAAAGGTAGTGCTTGTAAAATGAGTACCATTATCAAAAATAAGTGCACATGGCATCCCAAACATGTTTAGAAAATATTGTTGTACAAATCAAGCAACCATAGAAGATGTGCAATCGACGACAACTATAACTTATGCCCATTTTTGACAATAGTCAATAGCGACTATGATGTATGCCTTTCCATTTGACATGGGTTTGATGGAATCCATGAACTCAATGCCCCAAATGTTGAAGGGTTTTAGTGATTAGATCCACTACTGAGGTTCTTCCATACGAGTAGTCATCCAACCATTACATTAACAACATTCACAAGAGCGAATGATTTAGTGAGCATCCCTAAAAAGTATTGGCCAATAATACCTTGCCATGATGATCTTAATAACTATGCATCTCCTAGCATAGTGGCTCCCACAAGAGCCCTTGTGAGCATCTTGGATAATGTGCAGTTGATCAGCATTAGGAACACGTTAATGAACCATGCCATCAACACACATCTTGTTAAGGTATTTGTTGATCTCCATGAAGCATTTTGCTTAGTGAGTTTCTTCTTATGGTCCTACTCTTATGGCATTTCCTAGGTGAGAAGATAGGTGAGAATGTAATCGTACCAATTAGGTTTAGTAGGCATTTTTTTAGTTATAGCCCCAACAAAGAGAAGTCGATCAGGAAATTAATTTGACAGTAGGCTTTCCTTCTCTTTGTTGTCCTATTGCAACTGAGATAAGTGGTCAATAACTACATTCTCGATTTCCTTTCAATCTACCATCATAAGATCAAATTCTTGTAAAATCATAGGTTACCATATAACACATGGGCTTATTATTAGTTTGTTCATGAGAAAGTGAATTGCACTATGGTTTGTGTGCACAAACACCTTGTACCCATGCATATAGTGCTTGAATTTTTCCAAGGAAAACACCACCACCATTAATTCCTTCTCTATTATAGTGTAGTTTAGCTATACACCCATAACACTTCTTCTCATATAGTGGATGTAGTAAGGATGTTCTTGATTGTCCAACTACATGAACATGACTTCCAAGGCATAATTCGATCCATCCATCATGTTGTGAAAAGACCTAGACCAATCAAGTGCTCATAGAATTGGAGTTTCCAAAAGCTTCTCTTTGAGATGCTGGAATGCATGCTCGCATTCCTTAGTCTAGGAAAATGAAGCATCTTTCTTTGTCAGCTCCACGAATGATTTAGTGATCTTAGATAAATTCTCAATAAATTATTGGTAGTAGCTAGTGTATCCAAGGAATGACCTCACATCTTTAACTACTTCTAGTTGTCTAGCAATTTCTTGGATGACCTTTATTTTTTGAGGGTTTACCTCGATCCCTTTTTTAGAAATTCTATGCCCCAAAACAATGCCTTCCTAAACTATCAGGTAGCTTTTTTGCTAATTGAGCCTAAGGTTTGTCTCCACACACCTTCTTAGCACTTGCGCAAGATTGTCCAAGGCTTGCTTGAATGTAGCCCCATAGGTGGAGAAGTCATCCATGAAGATTTCCACCTCACTACCAATCTACTATTGGAAGATGCTCAAGATAAGGTGTTGAAATGTAGTAGGGGTATTACATAGACCAAACGACATCTTTAATGGATGCAAAATCCCCCCATGGACTTGTGAGTGTTCTTTTGGTGTGATCTGAATTTGGTTATAGTCATTATAATCATCCAAAAAGCTATAGTAGTAATGCCCAAAAATGGTGTTCAACACTTGGTCCACAAATAGCTATGGAAAGTGATCTTTGTAAGTTTCCATGTTCAACAACTTAAAATCGATACTGATCCTTCATTTTTCACCTTTCTTTGGCACTATCACAAGTGGGCTAACCCACTCACTATTTTCAATGGAATAGATGAACCCTACCTTGAGGAGTTGTTCAATATCCTCTTTCATGATCTACTTCATTTTTGGATTCAATTACCATTGTGGCTACCTCTTTAGCTTGATGGAAGGATCTGTATAGATATAGTTCAAGATATGATCAACCAAAGGTTGTTGGCCATTTTTTAACCACCTCCAACAACTTATTTTTCTACATAGGAGTAAGGTTAGCATTGATGATAACCAACTTGTCATTTTTTAGAAAAACATATTCCATTTAAGTTGGAAGATGTTTCAACTCAAGAAGCTCTTTTTTAAAGATTTTAGGGATCTCCAACTCTCCCCAATTGGTTTCATTAGGTTTATCATTAGAGAGTTGGAGATGAACTTAAACCAGTTCATCCATGGCTTCAATGTAGCCACTCATAAGGCTCTCAATTGGTTCCATGCATATTGTTGAACTGCTATCAGGTCCAATTGTCAACCACTGGATGTTCTCCTATTTTGTTGCTGTTGCATACAAGTACCTGTGAATTTTTATCACATTAGCACACTATGTGCATGCTATGACAAATGTGCTTTTTACAATCAATAATATCTACATAGTTGTACCCTGTGTCACTATATGCGAAGCATAGAACATGCTTCCTCTCAATCTTTCCAAATTCATGTTGCTTGGAAATTTCCAAGGAAAGGTTTCTAATTCCCAGTCGTACACCTATGATGCTCAACCAACCCCTTCCCATGATGATTGGGAATTTCCACTTATATTTATCAACACGAATCATTAGGAAGTTAGCAGGATATGACCACTCACAGATAGTGGTCACATTATCCTCCACCAATCCCAAGGGAATGGTGATGGACTGATCATCTAACTCAAGATGAATGTTGCTTTGCTTGAGTGGAGGTAGGTTCGAGCATTTGTACATTTCATGGGAAATAAAATTCACACTACAACCTGAGTCTAGAAGACCCTTGCAAGGATCATTCTCAACAATTTGCAAATAAATGAAGAGACTTCTAGGATTAGATCTTTCCTTAGGAAAGTGGCCAACCTTAATACAATCAATGATTGCATGTGTTAACATTATAGTATGTACTTTGGAAGGCATTTGGTTTGAAGGGACCTCAAATGAGGTCAGAGAGGATGAAAAAGAAGTAGGATCACCGACCACAGGTGGATGTGAGGACTTAGAAGGGCTTTTGGTTCAACAGAAAGGTCTTTTTCAGAGTTTATTTTCAAAACCACTTAGCTGAGAAGCCAACTATAAGTTAATAGCCCTTGTTTTGTTTCTTTGCTATAGTTGGGCAAGAATTTCATCTTGCCTAGATGGAGTTGGTGGCAGTTGAGTTGAGGGTGAAAGTACATGTGCAAAAAGATAAGGATGTTAATATGGAAATGGGGATTCCCCTCTTAGAGATTGTACTGTATAATATTTAGGAGGGTAGTAGTGGTGCTAAAAGGAAGCATGACTAGAAGAGTCACACGAAGAAATCAGTTGCTAAACATAGTACCCATAGGGATCTGGTTGCTAGTAAGGGTACTTTTGTCTTAGTGGTGGCATCCCCCATGACTGTGGATGCTACCATTGTTGGTATTGATCATGAGGTTCGGGTGGAGCTCCACTCAAGTAGTAGACTTACTGTTGGTGAAATTGCTTGTAGTTGCCTTCTTGCCAATCTAGGATTGAACATGTACACCCTAGACTATTGAAATTATGACATAATTGGGCAACATCCCTTAGGATGTTTGTATTGGCAGATATCACACCTGCCATCATCATCTATTTCAAATTTCGCAACCTCTTCAACGACAACAATTTTGCCCTTACCCCTTTGACGAACATGTTTAGCTTCTTTCATTCTCCTTCAGTCATGACCTCTACCTTGTCTTTGGACTCTTCTACAAATCTAATAGTAGTTTAAAATTTTTCATCTAAAGAATCCCACATTTTACCTACCTTGGCCAATATTTCAGAAACAAACTTTTATATCAACAAGGTTTTACACTACACCACTTTATCAAGTGGTGCCTTCTTCTCATTATCATAGAACTACACTTCTCTTTTTCATATGGAAGGATCTTAACTATACTCCTTTCTACTTTTCCTTTTTCGCAACTCGCCTTATTCTTTGACCAGCTACTTAATCAACCTATGGATTTGATGGGCTCTAAGATTTGAAAGTCTCCCTTAGGCATAAACCCTAAGAGTTCTTCTTATTTCTGTTTGGAGCTCATATATGATATGGAAAAGTTGCTTTTTTGAGAAAAGCCATGGTTTGGGCACTTGTGCAATAGGAAGTAATATTTTTCCATGGCCACATCCAAGGATTCATGTGTTCCTTGTCTTGACCCTTGGATTTACTTCCTCAGATTAGACATTTGGAAGTACATTTGATACTTGTCATTGAAAAGTTCAAGCATCATACTCCATCATCTGATTGATTTCGCTCTAAGGATTGGTACTAGCTTTTGGCCTCCCTAATGAGTGTCCTTGGGAATAGCTTTAAATTTTTTCATTCATTCTCATGATTCTGCAAGGCATAGGCATTATGAAAGTATTGAATATGGTTTTGTGGATCTGAGTTGTATCCCCTTTCAAACTTGGGGATATTGTTCATATTCAACCTTTTAATTCTACTATATTTCACATGCCTTATTGGAATTCTCATGACCTCTATAATTTTTACCATATTTGTTATTACAAGAAAAGGTTCATCATAGTCATAGCCTTTGTGATGGGCATGATACCTATGATGTCCTCTGTTGTCCCTTCTTTCATGATGGTGGACCTTCCTTAATTGCCCACATCCCTGATCTCTACTAGTCGAATGGTCCCTACAATTATCTCTATCCCGTCGGTCACCTCCATCACAATCACATCGTTGTGACTTTAGTTGGAGCTAAAGGAGGAAGAAGATGAGGATGTTGAAGGCGAAGAGGGAGGAGAGCCAACACTAGCATAGTGCCTACTACCCCTTCTTCTTTGGTTACAACCATGATCATCATGCTTATCATCATCATGATGCTTGTTCATGTTCTTGCCTTGACTCCCAGCTTTGGAGCCCCCATGGTCATGGGACTTGTTCTTTCCCAAATCAAGATTATTCATAGTGGACTATAAGTTCTAGTTAAGGGTCCCCTCATCAAATACAAGGCAAGAAGAGTCAATGAATTGAGAACTTCCCAAAAAGGGATGCTCTCCTTCTTTCTAACCCAAGAGAAATAAGGAGTTTGTGAACTATTTCCCCTTCAATGTTTTGTAATGCATATCCTATTACCAATTTTTCTTGTGTTGTGTCTTAATGGAATGATAATCTTGATAGTTATGCTTCTGCACAATGTATTTAGTATTGAGTTCTTGGATGTTGAATTTCATGAGATTTTGGAGTAGCATCAAAGGAACTAATTGATCAGGTGACAACATAATGTTTCCCTCTATGTTCCTCCATCACATTTGTTCATCTTGATGTAGGATGTAGGTGAAGTCTGGCACATACTCATTGGGATGAGTATAGACCACTCTGCATTGCTAGGGCATGGGCAGTTTTGACCCTTCGTGCCTTTTTTGATTAGATGTATGCTCAAACAATAGTAGAGATTCAATATTATGAGAAGAAGACATTTTAGTTTAAAAGAAAAATAGTGTGCATTTACTATTATTATTATTTTTAATGATTGCAAATTCCACCCTGCAACCAATCTGTTGCTAAAAAATGCTCAAGAATGATTGTTTAAATGTTGTAGAAGCATTACACAAATCAAAAGGCATCTTTTGATATGCAAAAGTCCTCGAAGGACTCGTGAATGTTGTTTTGGCTTGATCTTTTGGTGTAATATAGATTTGGTTATAGCCACTATAACTATCTAAAAAACTGTAATAGCAATGCCCAAATATAGTGTCCAAAACTTGATCCACAAATGACAATGGAAATTGATCTTTGAATGTTGCCATATTCAACAGCCAGAAATTGATGAAACTTGCCATTACCATCTTTCTTTGATACAATCATGAGTGGGCTAACCCACTCACTATCCTTAATGGGATAGATAAACCTTGCCTTGAGTTGTTTGATTTCCTCTTTGATGATCTGCTTTAATTTGGGGTTTAATTACTGCTACGACTTTCTCTTTAGCTTAATGGCTAGATCAATGTAGATATAATGTTAGCATATCCTAGGATCAATCCTTGTGAGTTCAAGATATCACCAAGCAAAGGTTGTTGGCCATTTTTTGACCATCCTAAACAACATATGTTTCTGTTTAGGAGCAAGATTGACATTAATGATTACCAGCTTGCCATTTTTCAAAAATGCATACTTCATACTTGTAGGCAAAGTTTTCAACTTTAAGGGCTCTTATTTAAAATTTTTAGGGATTTCCAACTCTCCCCAGTTAGTATAATCATTTGGATCATCAGAGAGTTGTTGATGAACTTACTATAGTTCATTCATGCCTTCAACATAGGCACATGTCAAGCTCTCAACAGGTTTCATGCAAAGTGTGCTACTTTCAAAATTTAGTTGTCAACCACTAGGTGTCCTCCTTTTTTGTGGCTGCTGCGTACAAGCAGCTTTAGATTTCAAATTTAGCTGCACACTATCTACATTCTTTGATGGATGTGCTCTTAACAAACCAAAGTTTTTGCACACAATTGCATCCAATATCACTGTATGTGATGCATGGAACTTTCTTCTTCTTGATCTTTCCAAATTCATTCTCCTTGAAAATTTCCAAGGAGAGATCTCTAATGCTCATTCATTTATGAATAATGCTCAACCATGCCCTTCCCATAATGATTGGAAAGTCCCCCTTGAAATTTTCAACTTTGATTACCAGGAAATCAGTAGGATATGACCACCCACAGATAATGGTCACAATGTCTTCCACTAGTCCCAAAGAAACAATGATGGACTGATCTATCAAATCTAAATGGATGTTGCTCTTCTTGAGAGATTTCAAGTTCTAGGCTTTGTACATGTCATGGAAAATTATATTTACACTAGAACCTAAATCAAGAAGAGCCTTACATGGTTCATGTCCAGCAATTTGCAAGTAGATGAGAGGACTTCCAGGGCTAGATCATTTCCTAGGAAGGTTGTCAACCTTGATCTAATTGGATACAACCTAGGTTAACATGACTATGTGGATCTTGGGAGGCATTTGGTTTAAAGGGCTTTCAAAAGGAATGGATTCAGAGGATAAAGGAGATATAGGTTGACTAATCACATAAGTATGTGAGAATTTAGTAGGGCTATTAGTTTGGAAATATGGTCTTTTGTGGGATCTTGGTTCTAAACCACTCTATTGAGCCAACTATAAGTTAACAACCCTGGTAGCATTACGTTGTTGCAACTAGGTTGGAGGCTTACCTTGCATGGATGGAGTAGGTGATTTTTAGATTGAAGGTGGAGGAGCATGTTTTGAAGGATTAGGAGGATAATAGGAATATGGGGTTTCTCCTCTAGTAGATGAAGTATGAGTTTTGTAATACTCTGGAGGGTAATGGTGATGTTGAAAAGAAGTATGACTAGAAGAGTCACACGAAGACATTGGTTGCTAAACATAGTACCCATACAGATCTAAATGCCTGTAAGGGTACTACTGCCTTGGTGGTGGCATCCCCCACTACTGTGGGTGTTGCCACTACTGATATTGCTCATACAGTTGTAGTGGAGCTTCACTTGGGTAATAAGCTTGTTGTTATTGGTGGAACTGCCTTAGATTATCGTAAGGATAAGGCAATCTTTTAGGTTCTTACCTACTTGCCAGTCTAGGATTAAGCACATACACCCCAAACTCTTACAAGTGCGACACGACAGTGCAACATCCTTTAGGATGTTCATATTAGTAGATGTCACACCCTTCATCATCATCTAATTTTATCTCCACAACTTCTTCTACTACAACAACTTTTCCCTTACCCCTTTGGTAAGCATGTTCAACTTCTCTCTACCTCTTGCAATCATGATTACTACTCTCCTCTCTTGATTCTTCTGTGATTTTTAAAGTAGTTTGGAATTTTTTGTTCAAAGAGTCCCATAATTTATCAACCTTGGCCAATATGTCAAAAATAAATTTTTGAATTGGAAAGGTTTTTCACTACACCACCTCATCAAGTGATTACTCCTCATTGTCGCAAAATCAAACCTCCCTTTTTCTAATGGAAGGATTCATGTTGTAGCTCTCCTTCTTATTTTGCTACCTAGTCTATTAGCCTTTGGATCTGATGGGATCTAAGTTCTGATAGTCTACCTTGGGCATAGATCCCAAGAGTTATTCTTGTTTTTGATCTGAGTCCATCTATGATATGGCGAAGGCATCGATGTATGAGAGACAATAGTATCTATCCATGGTGGCATCCAAGGGTTCATGTGTTCCTTACTTCCATCCTTGGATCTACCTTCTTAGATTAGACACTTGGGAGTATGTCTAATATTTCTCAGTAAACAGCTCAAGCATTGTACTCCACCTACGAATGGATTTCAAGTCCAAGAATTGATACCAACTTTTTTCTTTCTTGATGAGTGTCTTGTGAAATAGCTTTAATTTCAACTAATCATTCTCAATATTCTATAATGCACAGGCATCATGAAAGGCTTGAAGATGTGTTTGCAGATTAGAGTTATATCCCCCCTCAAATCTAGAAATATCATTCATGTAAAGTCACTTGATTAGACTATCTTTCACATGCCTAGTTGGAATTTTTACTACATCTACAACATTTAGCATGCTTCAAGTTACCAACAAAGGTTCATCATCATCATTATTTTGATGATGCCTATGATGTCCTCTACTACCCCATCGTTCATAGTAGGCTTGATGATCATTATTATCTTGCTATTCACCTTCATCATGGTTGTTCTTTTTATGACATCCATCAAAACTAAAAGAGGAAGAAGAAGATGCAAACAAAGACAATGAAGAGGAAGGAGGATTGTCATCACCATGGTGTCCTCCATCACTTGTATGCTTGTCATGATGACATTTGTTAACTTTGTTGTCATCTTGATGCTTACCCAAGCCCTTGCTTTGACTACCACTTTTTTCTAATCCTATATTGTTAATAGTGGACTACAGATTCAAGTTAAAGCCCCCATCAATAATATCAAGGGATGGAGAATCTTCATGTTGAGAACCTGTAGAGGGAGGATCCTCATTATCATTTTGGTTGAGTAGGAATAAGGGATTGGTAAACCATTTTCCCTTCATAGCTTCATGATGCTTCTCCTAGTGTTAATCTCTCCTACATTATGTTTTAGTGAGATGGTAGTCTCGGTAGTCATGGTCATGCACAACATACTCTTCTTAAAGATCCTAGATGCCCAACCTCCTAAGAGTTCAGAGCAGCATCTCGAGAATAGATCAATTGATAGGCATTAGAATGTTGTCCTCCATATCTTGCCACCATAGTTCTTCATCCTGATGCAGGATGAAGGTGAAGTTAGGCACATACTCATCTGGATGAGTATATACCACCCTGCATTTTTAAGGCATTCAAAATTTAGTATCATCGCACTTGTGAGAAAAACACATTTTGCAATTAGAATAAGATATTAGTGTGCTTACATTATTATATTTATTTTGAGAATGATTTTAATCTTAGGGTTCATCCAACAATGTTAATGATTTTCACTATGCCTAAATAGTGCACATTTCAAATAAAAAGAGTCCTGACAATGGCACCAATGATGAGCGATGAATACCAATATGCTCAACCATACGAATCACTAAGCATTCATGTGAGATCTGGTTGAATTCTATGGATCCTTTGTCTGTCGGTACACTAGCCTCTAGGAAGTGAACTTGCCATAATAGTCATTCATTTTCTTGCCAATTACACTTGTGATATGCAAAGGTATGGTTAAGTGTAATGGAGGCATATGATTTTTATTATTTTTATGTTTACGTTTTGGGTGCTTAAAATAAAGGATGAAAGGAATGAAATAATTTAATTGCTAATTTAATCTAACTAACTAACCAATGTCTAACTAATCCTAACATAAGGATCCAATCCCACTTGTCATACACATCCTAAACATGTATAATGCTACTAGGTTACTAAACGTTAAGTCTTACTAGGATTACCAAGTGTCATGTGCATGCTCGAAGTAGTCAAACTTATGTGGTTAATTAATTGCTATTTAATCTAGCTTAATTAGTTAAAGCATTAAATAAAATTATTAAAAAACATTGAATGCATGAAGAAAACATTTAATCTAGTTGAAGTGCTGCAAAGTTTATCAAAAAGATCATCTTTATTACTGCACACACTATCGTGCTCAGGTACAATAGTTCTTGAATAAAGATTTGTACACTTAATGACTCCTGCTGCGGGCACTTAGTTAAATATTCTAAATCTAGGGAAAAGAACTGCAAGAGCTCTACTATACTATGACAAAGACATGTCATAAACATGGTAGTTAAGCACATATGTATAGGCAAAAATAGATACTATGTTGATGGGGCCACATTAATGCATCAAATTATGCATTGATGGGCCTAGTCGACATAGCCAATCTACGATTCATCAACTTGCTTAAGCTTTGAATTCAATCTCCTCTACAACAACCTCCTTGGCTTGATAGAGGAGTCTATATAGATTTGGTGTTGGCATATGCATAGATCTATTTTGGTTAACTCATGACATGAGTAGGTAGAGACTGCTGGCCATTTCTTTACAACTTTTAGTAGCTTCTTTTTTTGCTCTCTGGTGAGATTGACATTAATAATTACTAACTTACCATTATTTAAAAAAGGCATATTCTAATGTTGCAAATAAAATCTTGAGTTCAAGGGGCTCCTACTTAAAATGATCAGGGATTTTTAAATTTTTCCAAAATTCATTTTTGTGTTTTTATGTGTGCATTAGTCATAAATCTACTCCATTCCATCAGTGTTGTCTATATAAGCACTTGTGAGGAGCTCTATTGGTTCCATTCATATTGTTGACTCAAAGTTATTATGTGTTGTTAGCCATTAGGTATCTTCAAATTTTATGGGTGTTGCATACATGCACCTTTAAATATTCAATGTCTTGACACACTTATTACATGCTGCAATGGATGTACTTTTCATGGTCCATATCATTTACACACAATGGCTTCCTATGTCACTATATGTGATGCATGTAACTTGCATCTTCTCTAGCTTTATAAATTCATTTTCCTTGGAGATTTCTAAGGAAAGGTCTCTAATCTCCATCTTGGCATCAATTATACTAAGCCAAGACCTTTCCATGATAATAGAAAAGTCCTCCTTACAATTATCCATGTGGATTACTAGGAAATCTGCTGAATATGACCAACTACAAATGGTAGTCACAATGTTCTCCATTAATCCTAAAGGAATAGTGATGGATTGATATGCAAGCTATAACCTTCTATTACATTTCTTGAGTAGAGCCATGTTCCAATTCTTATACATCTCTTGAGAAATTAAATTTACCTTAGAACTTGAGTCTAGTAGATCCTTGCATGGATTATTTTTTACAATCTGTAAACAGATTAGGGAACTTGTACGATCAAATCATTTCTTAGGAAGATGTCCTACCTTGATAAAATATGCAAATGCATGAATTAACATGACAATATGAATATTTAAGGACTTTTGATTTGAAGGAAACTTGATGGTAATTTCAGAAGCAGTTAATTCAAGGTTAGTAAACGTAAATGGCTATGAGGGCTTTTGTGAACTATTTGGTATGAAGAAAGCCTTCTTTTAAGGCTTATGCTCAAAACCACTTGAATGGTCATTTGAATGTAAGTTTACGATCCTCATGGCATTTCTTTGTTTGGGTTGTGATGGAATTTACCTTTGCATAGGTGGTGTAGATGGCAAGGAAGTGGTATTTAAGGTTTCAGGGTGAGTTGGTGAATATAGAAAAGGATAAGTGAAAGGAGACTTGATTAGTGGAGTGGGTGTTATATGATATTCTAGGGGATAGTAATGATGAGAGGAAGTGATGAGCCGTGATATCGGGTACACGATATTGGAGCCTCCCAAGTGATATCGAGCATCTAATATCGAGGCCTGTCTTGTCTTCTATAAATAAGAGGTAGGCACACTTGGTTTGGAAATAGATTATTTAGCCTCTTACCTGAACTCTTGCCTTTTCTCCCTCTCAGAGTTAGAATTATTTCTACATGCCCATAGTAGGAGTCATAAAGTGAATAGATCCTCATTCGAGCATTGTGTACTTGAGCACACCTTGTGTACCGTAATAAAGACAAACTTTGTGATAAACCTTGTCGCATCCAAAATAGATTAATTAATGTTAATTGTAGTTATTTAATTCTTTCCTTAGTTAATTAATGTTCTCTCCCTCACCCTATAACTCTCATAAGTAAGCACACTCAGTATGATTACTTCGAGCATGTGTGTAATGCTTAGTAACCTAGTAATGATTAGCGTTTGGTAATCCTAACAATGTTGCACCAGTTTAGGGTGTGTACAGAAAGTGAGAACGGATGCTGGTGTTAGGACTAGTTAAAGCATAGTTGAGTAGTTAAATTAAATTAGTTACTTAGTTATCTCTCTCTCCTCCCCTTGTAGCACCAAGCCATAAAACATAAACATATATAAAAATTATATACCTCAAGTTTGCTTAACCATACAATCATGCTATACAATTAAGCTTGGGAAGACAACGATTGACTAACCCATCCTTATTCCACAAAAGCACATAAGCACATAGTCCTTGGAATTTGACCAAATCATGCATGGACGTTCGTATTCATATGGTTGAGTGTAGGGATATCTTGTCGCTCATCATTGGCAGTGTTGCCAAGGAATTTATTAATTGTGCGCTAATTAGAACTTAGGAAATCTTTCTCATCATTGGAACAAACCCTTAGGGTTGGTTACAAGGGAAAATAATAATAATATATAATACAGTGCACACTGAATAGATAATCATGTCTCCTTCTTTGTATGANTTGCATGGTATACGTTCATCCTGATGAGTATATACCAAACTCTACCTTTATCCTCCACCAGGATGAATAATTGCGTTGGCATGATTTAGAAGGTAACCTAGTGTTATCTCCCGATCACTCTATTCCAGGCATGCTTCTTCGTGATCTCACATAAATTGGTATGTAGCACTTACAGGTAGAGTATGGTGTGCATGATCATGACTTGAGAGAGTATTGAACCACGGAGGCAGAACATCAAAGGAACTTACAACAGGAGAGATGTCATGAATTCATGATGGGAAAGTTGTCTCAGAATGTCCTGCATGTCATAAGTGAAAATGAGGGTGGTGAACCTGCCTCAAGAGGTTTCCCATGAAACGATGTTCCTCCCGTTGACTTTGGTCAATGGGTTGTGTATGAGAACCTTCATTCAACCATCCATAATCTAGGTTGTGATACCAATGGACACAAAGGGTCCGACAAAGGAACACACACACATGATAAAGATGGACATGCTGATCATAACCTCGAGTGAGGCTGCAACCACCAAAGAGAAGGTAGTAGGCACCATCATGGTGACAATCCTCCTTCTTCTTCACCTTCATCATCTCCTTCACCCTCTCCTTTAGGATCTAGATGCAATCACAAAGGAAAAGACCATGAGGATAAGGGGGTGAAATAAGATTCATAGACGAAATAGTTAGGAAAGGGGACGAGGGCACTCTAGAGAATCACAACACGAAAGAAGTGAGAGTAGGGAACAACATAGGCATCATAGACATAATAGACGAGATGATTATGATGAACCCCTACTGGCTACTCAAAGTATGCTAGACATAACTAAGGTTGTTAGAATCCCAACAAGGCACTAAAAAGATAGTAGGATCAAGAGATTAGATATGAACAACATCCCACGATTTGAAGGGGGATATAACGTTGATCCTCAAAATCATCTACAAGAATTCTATAATGCATGTGCCTTACAAAACATAGAAAATGAATGTCAAAAAATAAATTTGTTTACATAGACACTAGTCAAAGAAGCAGAGAGCTGGTACCGGTCCTTAGAACTGAAATCCATTCGTAGGTGGAGTACTATGTTAGAATTGTTCAACAATAAGTACAAAACATACTCTTGAGTGTCCAACCTACGAAAGCAAATCCAAGGATGGAAATAATGAGGGCATGAACCCTTGGATGCTACAATGGACTGATATTATGCACTATTACATTGTTGTCCTAGCCATGGTTATTCACAGAGGGATCAACTATGAAATCTCGTAGATGGGCTTAGGCATGAAACACGAAGAACCCTTGGGACGTATGCCCAAGGAAGGATAACTGAGCTTAGGACCCATCAAGTACAAAGATTATTAGAGAAATTTTCTAAAGAGAAAGGCAAGCTAAGGAAAAGTGATAGTGCAGAGGAATAAAATATAGATCCTTCCCTCCAAAAGAAGGGAATAAGATTTTGTGAGGATGAAGAAGAGTTGCCACTCGAAGAGATGGTGAATAGGAAAACTTTGCCTATTCAAAAGTTGGCATCAGAAGTATCAGCAAACGTAGAACAAATGTGGGACTCCCTAGATAATAGATTTCAAATCGTTCTCAAAATAGTAGAGGAGTCTAAAGAGCAAGGTAGTGAATGGGGAAAGAGAAAAAAGAGAGAAGTGGAATATGCATGCAATAAGGGTAAGGGCAAAGTTTCCATCATCAAAGAGGTTGTGGATTTGGATACAGACAATGATAATGGATGTGAGATATGCCAATACGATTATCCTAAGGGATGTTGCCCTGTAATCTCACATCTGTAAGAGTCTGAGGTATATGCACTTAACCCACGATTGAATCAAAGGCAAACACCTTGAAGGTTACCTTATCCCCAAGGTAACCCAAGACAATTTCACCAACCCTTAATGTATTATCCAAGTGGAACTCCACCACAACCAATTGAGCAATATCAACAGTGGTAGCACCCATAATCATGGGGAATGCCACCACCATAGCAATAGTATCCTTACCGTCAACTTGACCCGTATGGATATTATGTGTAGCAGCCAATTTCTTCACGTGACTCTACTGGTCATGTCACCCCTCAACCTCACTACCAAACACATGAGTATTATAGGACTTCTTCTCTTAGGGGTGATGTTCCACAAACATACCATCCTTCTCATCCTACTGCATCTCTTCCACCCTTAACTCCATTACCACTTGCTCGAGCCATGCAGGGTGAGCTCCCTACCCAACCACAGCAACGCAACGCTACAAGGGCTGTTAATTCTCATCCTAATATTGGTCCAAACAATCACACAAAGAAGAGATCTTTCTTTAGAACTAATAGTCCAACCAAGTCCTTGCAGTCGCAAGCCACTAATTCTTCAAATGCCTCATCACCAATCGAAACTTCAAAGTTCCCTTCAACCCAAAGGCCACATTCAACGCATACGATCATGTTAACTCATGCCGTCACTGATTGGATAAAAGTTGGCCATCTTCCCAAGAAATTCTCTAATCCTGGGAATCCTCTTATATATCTACAGATTGCTAGGAACGAACTGTGCAAAGCTCTTTTGGATTCAGGTTCTTATGTTAACTTAATCTTTCAAGAAATGTATAAAGTTTGAAACCTACCTCCATTAAAAAAAAAGTAACATTCATTTAGAGTTGGTCGACTAATCCATCACTGTCCTATTAGGACTAGTGGAGGACATTGTCACCATTGTTTGTGGATGGTCGTATCCAGCTGACTTCCTAGTGATTCAAGTGAACAATGGTAAGGGGGGGCTTTCTAATCATAATGGAAAGAGCATGGTTAATCACAGTTGATGCGTGCCTAGGAATCTACGATCTTTCCCTAGAAATATTGAAGGAAAATATGTTTGGAAAGATAGAGAAGAAGAAATTTCTATGTATCACATACAGTGACACAGGGTGTAACTGCGTGCAGAAGTCATGGTTTGTGCAACGTTAAACATTGCCTACATGCAATCAGTGTGCACAAGTGACTAATATAGAAAGATTCCTGTATACAGCAGCCACAAGACAAGAAGACACCCGGTGGCTAACAGCTAATCAAGAGAGTAGTTCAACTATATGCATGGAACCAATTAAGACTTTGACTTGCACTTACATCGACAACATAGATACATTAGAGCAAGTCCATTGCCAACTTCCAAGTCTTGATATTGAAAATATCAACTAGGGGAAGTTGGAAATCCTTGATAAGTTTATGTAGAAGCCCCTTGAGTTAAAACTATTGCCCACCGGTATGGAATACATGTTTCTTAAGAATGGAAAACCAATAATTATTAACACTAGGTTCGCTCCTCAACAAAAAGAGAGATTGCTGAAAGTGATAAACAAATGGTCAAAATCCTTCACTTGGTCATATCTCAAATTAACTAGAATAGATCCTAAGATATGCCAACACAAAATTTACACCAGTCCCTCCATGAAGCCTTGACAACAATTGCAGAGGTGACTTAACCCAAAGCTTAAGCAAGTGGTTAAGGAAGAAATTGAACAACTTCTAAAAGCTAGATTTATAAACCCCATTGCTGATAGTGAATGGGTTAGTCCCTTAGTTATTGTGCCCAAAAAGGGAGGTAAATGGAGGGTGTGCATAGATTTTAGGCTATTGAATATGGCAACATTCAAAGACCACTTTCTGTTGTCATTCGTCGACCAAGTCTTAGACATCACTGTAGGCCATCGCTAGTATAGTTTTCTGGATGGGTACAGTGGGTACAACCAAATTCAAATAGCTTCAAAAGACCAAGCCAAGACTACGTTCAATAGTCCTTTGGGAACATTTGCATGCAAACAGATGTCGTTTGGCTTGTGCAATGCCCCTGCAATGTTTCAACGACTANGGGGAACATTTGCATGCAAACAAATGTTGTTTGGCTTGTGCAATGCCCCTGCAATGTTTCAACGACTAGTTCTAAGCATATTCTAGCAGCAGATATGAAATGGTGTGCAGGTATTCATGGATGACTTCTCCACCTACGGAGCAAACTTTGATCAAGCCTTGGACCAGTTAGAGAAAGTACTAAAATGATGTGTAGAAACCAACTTAAGGCTCAACTTACAAAAAAGCCATTTAATGGTCCAAGAAGGCATCGTATTAGGGCATAAGATTTCACAAACAGGGATAGAGGTAGACCCTAAAAAGATTAAAATCATCCAATGAATCACTCGACAACCTGAAACTATAAAATATATCTAGTCATTCCTTGGATACACTGGCTACTATAGATGGTTTATTAAGAACTTTTCAAAGGTTGCAAAACCATTGGTTGAACTAACAAAAAAGGACGCACCTTTTGAATGGACCAAGGAATGTGAACTAGCTTTCTAAACTTTAAAACAAAAGCTTGTAGAAACACCCATTCTATAAGCTCCTCACTAGTCCAGGCCATTCCACATAATGACTGACGTGTTCAACTATGCTTTAGGAGCCGTACTTACATAGTTAGATGATCAAAAATGTCCTTATTACATCCACTGTGCAAGTAGGAGTATTGTTGGTGCACAACTTAACTACACCACAATAGAGAAAGAATTAATGGTTGTAGTGTTTGCACTAGAAAATTTTAGGCACTATGTCTTGGCCTATAAGGTATTCATGCACACGGATCATAGTGCAATAAGGTTTCTAATGAATAAACCAACGATGAGCCCTCGCATCATACGATGGCTCGTAATCTTACAAGAGTTCAATCTTACAATGATTGATCGTAAAGGCATCGAGAATGTAGTTGTTGATCATTTATCTCGATTGTGATGGGACAACAAAGAGGATGAATATCCACTCTCTAATCATTCCCCTGATGAACTTCTCTTTGTAGGTGTAGTAACTAATCAATTGACCATGGAGACAAACTGGTATAGTAGTATTCTCACCTATCTCCTTACACAACAAACACCACAAGGTTTAGACATTAAAAAGAAATAACAATTTCTTCACTGAGCCAATTATTTTATGGAGATTAATGGAAAACTTTATAAAGTATCTCCTGATGGCTTGGTTTGATGGTGCGTTCTTGATATAAATCAACTGCGAGTTCTTCAAGATGCTCATGAGGGTCCTTGTGGGAGTCATTATGCTAGGAGATGAATAGCCATTAAAATCTTGCTTGTAGGATATTATTAGCTTACATTATTCCAAGACTTCCATCATTTCGTCCAATCTTGTGAGCACTGTCAACATGATGGGGGAATGACTACTAGAATGGAGAGTCTGCAATAATGGATTCAACCTTTAGAACCCTTTGATATTTGGGGAGTTGATTTTATGGGGCCTATTACACCAATGTCCAATGGAAAAGCCTACATCGTTGTTTCCATTGACTACTTTACAAAATGGGAAGAAGCAGCCACCGTTAAGGATTGTACATCATCTATAGCTACACGATTTGTTCAACAACAAGTCATAAATAGGTTTGGTATGTAGCATGCACTTATTTTAGATAATGGTACATAGCTCATAGGTGCAACTTTTCAGAAACTAATGCAACGATTAGGGGTTGAGCACAAACTGACTACACCATACCACCCTCAAGCAAATGGTCAAGTCAAGGTCACCAATAGGGAGATTACAAAGATACTGACAAGAACTATTAGCATATATAGGAGATATTGGAGCACCAAACTGAACGATGCTCTTTGGGCATACCGCTACACATGGAAACTCCCTGTAGGATACTCTCCCTATGAGTTAGTGTACGGTAAACTTCCAATGTTCCCTATTCAAGCAGAACTCCATACACTATC
>MNCI01006203.1:84098-96821 GCA_015680685.1 Gnetum montanum
AATTTAAGAATATATTTCTCTGTAAGCAAAATGTTTTTCTCTGAAAGGAAAAAGTGAAATGCTGCAAAATAAAGGAGGTGCTCTATATTATTGTAAGAGACCATGGTAGTATAGCAACTCATTATCCCACAGGACAGTTTTAGACAATGTACTCTGCAAAAATAAACATTCATGTAGAAAGGCAGAAACAGGTTCCCCCAGCACTCTGGAATCCCCATTCTCTATGACCATTGCTGTCCCAAAAAAATATAGGAAAATAAAATCAAAAAATCTGCAATGACAAGAAACCAGAGAAGGCCTCCAAAAGAGGCACTGTACAAAAACACAGAAACAGAAAATGAAATGTTCACACAGCAGCAAAAATAGAGCCAAAAGATGATAGCATTTTTATCATCTAGCATCATACGAATATTTTTCTGAAGTGTGCTGGGCAATAGGCCAATGGTTAGTGGTATGTGGCATCGTCAGTGTAGGAAAACCGTTACTAAATTCATAGACATTCCATCAAACACTTGCTGCACAAACTCCGTTTCTCCAGTACTCAACAAGATTGTTCAAATGATCAAATTGTTGATAGTGAACCTGCAGAGAAAATTATTAGAAAGGGTGAAAGAAACCTTGTTCTAGAGAGAGGCACTGCGTGTAATTTTACTTATGGCCTGTGGGCATTTAATCAGTCAAAAATTCCGTTGATTTCAAGATTATTCATACTTGCTGCTGATGCCGTTGGTGAATCAAGAGAACGGGTAATATGCAAGAGAAAATATGTTGCTGGAACTGGGCCTGCGTACGTGTTAGCTTAGCTTGCCAGGTTTTACTGTGCGCGTTCGTAACGTGGAGGACCGGCCTGACTCCCAAAAATCCGTAACCTTCAACGCCCTATTCCAAAAATCTGTAACCTACAATGCCAAGTAATTCTGGTGTTCAGAATGGTGCCTGACGAAGAAGCGTTTGATCTCTCTCGGCTGAATCTGTTCAGGATTGATGCCGACTCTAATGCCTGCAACTACGGCAGAGCCATTGCCAACTGCAGAGATGGTGGCAACACAAATGGAGAGGATGTTTCAGGTACCAGCAAACCATGCAGCGGATCGGTTCCAACCACTGCAGAGTTTTTGGAAGATGCAACTTCTATTATGAATTCAACGGAGGTGTGGCCGCGTGTTGCAGAAGTTCGTGAAGTAAAATCAGCACTTGGCCGGATAATGAAGCGTCTTTGTCATAAATATTTCAAAGGTTTCTATTGATATATAATAAGATTTAAATTAAAGATGGAATGCCTCATTGATGGAACGCCTGGTTTGTAAGCCGACTTGTATACCCAAGGCCATTGTGAAGTGGATGAGAAAAATATTTTGATAAAGAGCAAAGGAAACACATGAAGACTATGAAGTACTCTCCAAATTATTTTAGAGCATGGCCAAGGAGAGACAGATGATCAAATTTAATATTGTCCCTAATTATATATATAAAGCTATTTTCTAAAAATGGATTTATGGATATTTCCGACTATAGCTTTTTATATAATTGGAACTTTATGTGGAAGTTGTAACTTCCTAGCCTTAATCCATGATGTTTGTAACCACTACCAAGTACACTTGTTAGATGCAGCATTTTTATCTCTTTTATGGTTTCAACCACCCAAAATTGTTGTAACTTACCTAACTTGTTGGGCAAGTGACCTCCTAACTTGTAGGCCAAGTTTTTTTTTTTTTTTGATTGGATAGTCCAATTACTTGGGAGAAAAGTTAGGAGAGATATTTTTGAGATATTTTTGGGATATTTTAGTTGTAACTTCCCAACCTACCTTTGAATCCTATAAAAAGGGGATTGAAAGGGATCAAGGACAGGGACTGTAGAAGGGAAGAACATTGGATCATCACTTCTCACATCACACTTGGGGTCTCATACATCACATTTTGAAGGCTACTAGTTAGCGCTTAGGCTCTTACTTGGAGACACTTTGAGGCTTGGGAGAAGAGCATTTTGTAAAGAAGAAAGTGTGAACGATTGCTTGCAAGATGGCTTGCTAGAATAAAGATTTCAGCCTCTTTGTCATGGTCCTGTGAGTTATGCATTTCATTTTTTGTTTTGTTTAAATTGTCTAGCTAGTGGTTTAGATAGTATCATCTTTGGCAAGTAATTTTGGGATTTTTAGATTGCTCTTATTGTTCTTGTTGCCCGATAGAAATTTTTATTAAAATTTTGCCATAGAAGCGCTTGTGTTTAAAAGCCTTAAGATCATTTTAGTAGTAAATTTCATTATTGTGCAACGTGTGGGAACTGCTATTGGGATTGTTGTAAGAGAGCCTCTGTTTGTAGTCACGCCGTTGAATAATTTAGTAGTCGAGAGGGTTCAGAAAATCTTTGGTATTTTGATGGGACCAGAATAGCTTCTTTTTATCTTTAAAGTGAATTTCCATGGTATTTCAATTAGAAATTGTCAGGTCTTTTAAAGGTTCTATTTGAATGCAATCGTTGACATCTATTATCTAGTCAAAATGGAGTCTCGTACGTGGTAGTTTACGCAGCAATTTTTGGTAGCATAATAGGATTGTCTTGAAGATATTGCTTGTTTGAGCCTTGGAAGTTTGAACAATTCATAGATATTGAATTTGGGATAGCTTTATTGTGAAGTGTTTACTCGTGTCATTTTACCTTGTTTAAATATTTGAGGTCTACACAAATCTGCTTTCTTTTCTTTTCTGCTTATTTCCATCGAATCTTGCTCTATTTCTAGTTTTCTTGTGGAACTATCTCTTTCTCTGAGGAAAATTAAGAGTAGATTGTAGAGTTTTGCTCAAATGTTTTTGCAAAATTTTATTTGTTACAAGTAGGTATTATAAGGACCGCGTAGACTAGGCAGTTGAACAAAATAGGAAATTTTCAAGAACTCACAGTACTTGGCAAAGTTGGCTGAATCTCTTTAAAGTAAGTCATTTGTAGTTCACGTAACACAATTGTTACATTTCTCACAACCACACGTCGCAACAGCACACACCCATACTCACATTAACTACTGAGTTTATTTGGAGGTATCTGGGCCTTGGTGTTGCCAAAGACCAGCATGCACCTAAATCCTATTCGGGGACACTCGTTGGTGGTAGCGTCCCAAACGGTCGCCAACAATATCATTCATGCAACTTTTCCTTTAGGGGCCATGATGATTTACAAACTTGAGAGCCTAGACTAGAAACTATTAGTCAATGTCCAACAAACCAAACCTTTCCATGAGCCTAGGGTAGCCAGTACTAATGTTACCTTTTTTGGTGGACAACCTTGCTCCCTATTTCAGATTGCCTCCTACCACCTTAGTCATGGGGGAGACGGCCACCAATGTTAAACATTCAAAGCCCTCAGTTCCTTTTATATTTTTGTTTTACACATTTTTCAAATTTACTTATTTTTTTACACCATATTTCACAATTTTACTATATGTTTGTTTGATTTACTTTTATTCATCTTACAATAAGTGCTCATGATGATGGATTGTATCATAATGATGTTGGTTGTTAATGTTTGGTTTTTACCTTTGATTTTCAATGTTGATATTAAGATATGGTTCTTTTGATAAAATAGGCAATGAGTCCACACCATCCATTCATCTATTCAACTTTGTGGTCTCCCTCGGCTTTGGAGTTATACTGTCCCTTTTCCTAAGTAAACTTATTAATGAATTGGTGGCTTGGTATTCTTCAAACTGAGGAAGGACTCAATGGTTGAAAAGGATGTGACTTCAAGGAGATTCAATGCACATGTGCTGGCTATTCTCTTGGGTGCTTGGATGCTTTTCATGGGTTTTTCACCATTCTGCCATTAATCAAATATCAAGAAGCTGAGTGAATAAAAATAAGTCTTTACATGGTGTGGTTCTCACGTGAAAAAAATGGTGGGAATTCAAAGCACACCCCTTAGACATAATAAAGAAATATGGGCTACAAGCACTAGTTATGGCACTAAAAAGACATGTTACCCATGCCTGAAGGCTCCCTCTAACTAAGGCCCTTTCTCGCTTCCTGCTTCTCTATCTTTCTCTTCTTGGAATGGTGGTGACTCTTTGGGGAAGCATTCTTATTACTTCAAGAGGATGGATTGGTCAAGTGTAGTGATGTAAGGTCATTGAATGTGGTTGGTTTGAGTCCAGGTTTGAAATGAGTTCTACTCAGTCACCTTAACCATAAAATACACAAGGGACTTTACACAACCTTACTCTTGGGATTCCATTCCATTTTCTACTCTCCATCTTTTTTCCCATTTTCCACCTCATTGCCAGTTTTATGATTAGTCTATATTTTGGTTGATACATTGTTTTTCCTTGGTAAATTCTTATGGGTAAGTCTTTAACCATCATTTTCATATGTCATCCCTAGAGCCTAGGAACTCTTTGGTTTGGGGGTTTGTTAGGGCATAAAAGGCATGAGCCTGCTTTGGGGAGGACCCACTGACATTCCTTTCTGGTACAATTGTTAAATTCTTCTCCTTAAACATTTCTTGCAATCAACAATTTCTCATTTCATCCCCATCGATGACATCTATTTTATTAGCAACACCATTGTTATTTTTCCCATTTTTCTTGTTCCTTATACTTTTCCACCCTATTACTACCAAAGGTTTACTCTTAGTCATGGGGGCCCTGTCCAAAATTTTTCCATTCTACTACTTGTATCACCCCTACACCTTGGGTAGTTATGAGTGATAAACCTCTAACCTAGTTTCTACCATAACCACAACTCAACCAATGCACTTTATATCGAGGCAAGGTATTAACTGCATTGTGGCTTACCTATCCTTGCTCATTCATGATCGTGTTGTGTGTGCATATGGCAATTACATGAATAATGGACTGGGATAGGAGGAAGCACTCGGGATGGACTGGAGCTGGAGTGTTTACGTTGAGAACAAGTTTGGTCATGTAGCTATGGATAAACAATGGAAGGCACAATCATGACATTGACAACAACACACCTCATTTTCTTTTCTCTCTCTTCAAGTTGTCGGATGAGGGTCTGGATGTCATCTATGTATAATGTTCACCACAAAGGGCATGAACACCAATGTTGTAATATGTTTGTTGATCTGTTCACTAGGCACTTTGAGTCTATTATTCCCTGTCACTATCAATTCTTATTCAGTCAGTAATCCCATACCTTCCCAATATTTTGTAAGGAACTCAAGGATGATTTTTCATTTAGTCATGGAGGTATGATGAGCCGCGATATCGAGACCGCGATATCAGAGCCTCCCAAGAAATATTGGGCATCCAATATCGGGGCTTGTATTTTCTTCTATAAATAAGAGGCAAGCGCACTTGGTTTGGCAATAGATTAGTTAGCCTCTTACCCGAACTCTTGCCTTTTCTCCCTCTCAGAGTTAGAATTATTTTTGCGTGCTCGCAGTAGGAGTCATAAAGTGAATGGATCCTTATTCGAGCATTGTGTACCTGAGCACACCTTGTGTACAGCAATAAAGATGAACTTTGTGAGAAACCTTGCGGCATCCAAAATAGATTAATTAATATTAATTAAAGTTATTTAATGCTTTCCTTACTTAATTAATGTTATCTCCCTCACCCTACAACTATCATAAGTAAGCACACTCAGTACGATTACTTCAAGCATGTGTGTAATGCTTGGTAACCCAGTAATAATTAGCGTTAGGTAATCCCAGCGGTGTTGCATCGGTAGTAAGAACGAATGTTGGTGTTAGGACTAGTTAAAGCATAGTTAATTAGTTAAATTAAATTAGTTACTTAGTTATCTCTCTCTCCTCCCTTTGTAGCACTAGTCCAGAAGACATAAAAATATATAAAAATTATACACCTCAAGTTTACTTAACCATACAATCGTGCTATACAAGTAAGCTTAGGAAGACAACAATTGACTAACCCATCCTTGTTCCACAAAAGCGCATAAGCACTTAGTCCTTGGAATTCGACCAGTTTGTGTGTGGATGCTTGTATTCGTATGGTTGAGTGTAGGGATACCTCACCGCTCATCAGAAAGGAATATGGCCTATAGAACCATGAAAAGATATAGGTTGTTAAACATAATATCCATAAGGGTCTTACTATCAATAAGCATATTGCTACTGTTATTCTAGCATTCCTTACGATTGTGGGTTTTGCCATTACTAATACTACTTCTAAGGTTGAGGTGGTGCTCCAATTGGGTAATATTATGGTGAGTGAAACTATTGTTAATAATTACCCTGTAGATAAGGCAATCTATTGGGTGGTTTTCTTTTTGCCAATTTTGGATTTAATGCATACACCCCAAATTCTTGTAGATGTGACACTACAGGACAACATCCCTTTGGATGTTCATCTTGATAAATGTCAAATTTGTCATTGTCTATCTCTAAATGTGCAACCTCATCAACTACTACAACCTTACCTTTTTGATGATAATACTCTATACCTGCATCCTTTCTCCTTCTTCTATCTCTATTTGTATTCCCCTACTTTGTTTTCTCCTACATGATCTTGAAAGTAGTTTGGAAGTTCTTATCTAAGGAGTCCCACATTTTTTCCACCTTTGCTGATATTTCTACAATAGATTACTAGATTGAAAAGTGTAACATTCCAATTCCCAAATGATGTCACTGTATAACAAAGATGATGTCTATTCATAACTAATCTTAAGATTAGTATAATAAGACATGAAAGGGGTAGTTTTAATTAAGACCTAAAAGGATGTGCTATAATAATAGACATGTCTCTTGAAGTGACATTTGAGGGTTTGACCTAAGGTATTTATGCCTTGTCATTAGAGGTTGCATTAGCATGGAGTTGTGAAGCTAGTAAAAGATGAGTAATGGGAGCTAGGTGAAGCAAGGTAAGAAGAGGACTAGCCATCCCTTCTGGTTGGTTGATAGGCCTAAGTATGGTGGTAGTGCTAGATTGCCTCTCCAGGATAGATGCTGAAAAAAAAATAACCCCAAGGAATACTCAGAGCATGATCCAGATACACTATTCCATATTAATAAAGCATTTTTTCTCTTTCTTTCTACATTTTCCCTATTATTTTCTTTATGCTTAATGTCAAATGTTATACATATTTGACATTTGCTATGTTATCTTCTTATACCTAATGTCTAATATAACGTATATTTCATGTTTCCCATGACATTTAGGAACATGATGTCATAGTAAGATTTTCCTTTGCACAAATTCATCTAGTGGTGCTTCCTCCTCTAAATCACAGAAATGTACCTTCATTTTGTGAATGGAGGGATCCCTATTGTATTCCTCTGTACTTTCTTGCTTTTTTAGCTTCCCTTATTTCTTTATCACCTAATCAATTAGCCTTTGGATCTAGTGGTCTCTCATTTCTAAAAGTCTTCCTTGGGTGTAGCAATTGAAAATGTCGATAGTTGAAATGATCATGTTGAGGGGTCCACGATTGTAGTATAGCCCTAACCCCACCCTTGTCCAAAGGCTCGTCGCAGGAGGGGAAAAATGGAGGCAAAGCACTTGGGACAATCTTGTCAATTGAACTAGCACTTATGGAGTGTTTTGATGAATAAGTGCTAAGGGGTTTGCATGGTGTTTTTGATGGTACTGAGGTCAACTAAGCCAGAGTGTAGTAGGGTTTTTCAATGTGAAAATGATGGTGAAAATGTGCAAATGCATGCAAAATAGCAAAAAAATAATGCAAGTGTGATGCTAAATGCCAAAGAAAATGCTTAATGAATGCAAAGAATTTTGAGAGAGGAAGAATGGCACCACCTTAAATGGGGAAGTGTAGCAATTACAAAAGAGAGGTGAGGAGGTACATGGTGTACATATGGGTGTAGTAGGTAGCATAGTCATAGTCTCTAAGGTGTCCAAGCTGTGAAATTGATGTGTAGTATGAAGTCTTAGCCTACCGGGTTGGTTGTTGCGGTGTCCTGCAAGTTGTGGTGTGTTGTGGTATGTAAAGGTGGTGTCCCAACGTTTTGCCAAGGTGTTAAGTGTATCTGAGTGCAAGGGTGCTAGTTCCAAAGTGCCAACTACTAAAATGAAATTTCCAACCAACTATTTCAAAATGTCAACCCCTAAAATGTGAATGTAAGGGTATTTATAGGGCTAGGATTGACATGAAGTGTGGATCGGGCACCATGTGGCAAAGGGAGGTAGTTGAGGCTATGTTAACCTAAGTTATGGTCCCATTGGAGCAACTAGTGCTACACTCTAGTGTGCTCCAATGGACCCCAAGAAACTACTAGACCATGACTACATGTGCCAGAGTGGAAGAGATCACAATGTACCTGCAAATAGTGTAAAATAGTGCAATTTGGAGGCTTTCTTCGAGACTATGCTCTCCCCTCTTTTGAGTGGGATCGAGCATAGGTACAATTTTAGGACAAGTGGGGGGTGCAAAAGAGATGCAAATTACTAATCTTGATTGTCGAAGAAGTGTCAAAGTTGAGATGAAGGCCAGTACTGAGCAGCTCTGGAAGCTTTTGGAGGTAATTCTACATTGCTACACCAGCTACGCTTTGGAGCGTAGCCCAATAGTTAGGAAAATTCTATAAAAATTAAAGTCTAGTGTTGGCTATGCTAGCTATGCTTTGGAGTGTAGCAGGAAGAGTGAGACTATAGCACTAACACTTAGAAGAAATTTGGCAAGACTTGCAATCTTCATCAAGGTTATGCTGGCCATGCTTTGGAGCGTAGTAGGAGGGGTAGCCTTAGGAGTTAGAAAATCTGCTAAAGTGGTTCTTTTCATGCCAAACTAGCTTGATAGCTCTTAGCTTGACACTTAGGAAAAACTAGTCACTGAAGTGCATGCTACACTAGCTACGCTCTAGAGCGTAGTAGGGAGAATGAGAGTGTAGCACAACACTTAGAAAAATTTTTACAACTATTATCGACACTTAGAAAATTTTACAATTTTGGCTCTGTGCTATGTGCTATGCTAACTACGCTTTGGAGCATAGTCCTAGTAGTGGAACCATGGGCCAAACACTTAGAAAAATTTGCCTCGTGTTGACACTTAGAAAAAATTGCCATTGAAGTGTCACTGCCCAAATTTGGTGGTGTTTCATTAGGTATAGAGTCCAAAAGTTTCTCTAGATTTTTTTTGAAGCCTATCTACTATGTGGCAATGCTGCTCTATTTGAGAAAATCCATGGCTTGGACATTTGTATAAGATAGAGTAATACTTGGCTAATGCTACATCCAAGGATTTATAATTGTTCTATTTCTACCCTTGGATTATTTTGTCAGGTTGGACACTCTAGAGCACATTTGATACTTATCATTGAACAACTCTAATATTATACTACATTTACAAATAGATTCTAGCTCTAAGGACTAGTACCAAGTTTCAACTTCTTTGATGAGTATCCTTGGAAATAATTTGAGCTTTTTTCACTTGTTCTCAATGTTCTACAAGGCACAGGCATCATGGAAGGATTATAAATGATGCTTAGAATTAGCATGATATTCTCCTTCAAATGTAAGGATATTGTTCATATCAAGCCATTTAATTATGTTATCCTTTTGATGCCTAGTAGGAATTCAAACTGCTTTTGAAATATTGAGCATGTTCCTTGTAGCCAATAATGGTTCATCATAGTCATTACATTCATGATGGCCCCTATCATGGCCATTCCTCCTATGATATGACCTGTTGTGCCTTTATTCTTGGTGATGCTCCTCTTCTTCCTGTAGTTGCATATGCTCCTAGTTCCCATCACTTCAATGGGATTTTTAATTATCTCCATCTTGGTCTCGAATATTCCTCCTTTGGTCTCAACCATGATTCCTCCTATTAGAGTTCGACGACAAGCAGGATGGTGAAGGTGAAGGACTAGGAGAGTGATGCCTACTAGTCCTTCTCTTATGGTCCTTTACTTGTTCTTTCTTATTTTCCTTTTCTTTTTTGTTTTTCTTTGATGAATGACTAGGAGATCTTTACCTTGATGTTCTTTGAGCTTTAGACTCTATCCTCCCCTTACCTTGATTATTCTTCAAGATTTATTACATCCATTAGTAATGTGTGTGATCCTTAACAAAAGGAGGGGAAGCTATATGTTGAGATTGCCTTAAGAAGAATTTAGGGCCCTCCTTTTGTGATTTTAGAAATAGCGGTGTTGGGAACCTCTTATTCTTGGAAGCTTCATAGCTTGCCCTCCATAATTTGATCTTTTTGAGGCTAAGCCTTTGTTGGTTGATAGTCTTTGGAGGTATGGTTTGTATCCTCATACTTTGGTCCTGATAATTCAATTCTTGATTTTAAGAGATTGGCCATGAGAAATGCTAGAATAGACCAATTAGAAGGTAACAAAATGTTACCCTTCATATTCCTCTAGTGCATTTGTTCATCCTAATGGAGAATGAAAGTAAAATTTATGTAGTAGGGACTTGGATGAACATGGATCACTTTCAACTATTAAGGTTTTTCATCAGTATTTCTTTTATTTTTGTCATGCTATTGATTGGAATCATAGACATGTGTTGGCAAATCATTCCTATGAG
Source organism: Gnetum montanum (assembly GCA_015680685.1). NCBI lineage: Eukaryota > Viridiplantae > Streptophyta > Gnetopsida > Gnetales > Gnetaceae > Gnetum > Gnetum montanum. Next base: position 94,561 of record MNCI01006203.1, read on the forward strand.
AAGAAGCCATTTTAGGTATTTTTATAAAGTGTGCCTGCATATATTATTATTATTATTATTATTATTATCAAAGGATAACTGATTATATTTTCCTGACAACAACTTTGAATGAATTCACTGTCTACTAACGCTTAGCACACTTAGCTAAACTAAGTTCTTGACAATGGTGCTAATGATGGGCAGTAAATAGTCCCTATGCCCAACAATATGAATCATAAGTGTTGACATGTGATTTGGTTGAATTTTATGGACTTATTTACCTAAGTGGCTGATATTTTTAAATAGTGAATTAAGTAGTTGTAATTTGTCTTCCTAATCTACACTTATGTTAATTGGTGTGTATGGTTAAGTGTGGTTAATACATAAGATATTTATTTTTATATTTTTTCTCATGTTTCTCCTACTTGCTAAATGCTTAAATGAATAAATATTTAATGTTTAAATTAACTAACTAATTATCTTCTTCATTAACTAACCTAACCTAACCTAAGGTATCCATTCCCACTTGTTGTACACATCCTAAATGTATATTAACGTTACTAGATTACCAAGTTTATACTACTGGGTGTACCAAGCATCCATTGCTAGGATTACCAAATTCTCGTATATCATGCTCAAATTGGTCATGCTTCTGTTGCTTATGAACAATAATATTAATTACTTAAGAATAAAAAAGTAAATTTCATGTAAAGTAAATTGCTCAAAAGTTAAGTTATGCTAGTTCAAGTGTTGTAATTTAAGAGTCTAAAGGGCCATAGATCTACGAACTAAGCTTAAAGAAAATAAATAACTTTGTTAGAACAAGAATACTCTTGTTAAACTTTCTAACTTCTGTATGTCTTCTATTCTATTATTTCTTCTATTATCAATAAATATGTGTTGTTACAATTATATAAGCCTTCATCTCCCAAAAATATATTTGGAGAGATGAGTATGAATCTCAAAAATCATGGGGATGATCCTTATTATCTTATTTAAAGATCTTCTTAATATGGGATAACCTAAACATGGGATATGATGAAAATTACATGAATAGAATCTCATCTTATTTAAAATAGATTAATGGATGAGATCTATCTGATGAGTGGCGAGGTACCCCTATACTCAACCATACGAATACGAGCGTTACACGCGCGATCCAGTCAAACTTCGTAGACTAAGTGCCTAGACGCCTTATGGAACACTTAAGGTTAATCGTTCGTTGTTTTCCCAGACTTACTTGTATTTGTCACGGTTGTATGGTTAAGTAAGTTTGAGATATGTAATTTTTATATCTTTTATGTTTTATCTCCTATGCTAATCAGGGGAAGGTTGAAGAGACTAATTAACTAAATTTAACTAACTAAGTCTTAATTAACCTAGCATCAGCATCCGTTCCCACTTACTATTCACACCCTGAACCAATGCAACCTTTTGGGATTACCAAATGCTATTCGTTGCTAGGATTACCAAGCGTAACACACGTGCTCGAAGCGGTCGTATTGAATGCACTTAGCTATGAGAGAATGGTTGAGAGAGATTTAATTAACTAATAAAGCATTTAAACATTAACAATAAATAACAATAATTAAAGTCCTATGTAGCTTAGTCCATGCACTGCAAGGTTTATCCAAAAGTTCATCTTTATTTCCGTACACAAACTTGTGCTCACGTACAATATTTGCTCGAATAAAGATCCGTTCACTTTGGGACTCCTACTGCGGGCACATGGAAATTATTCTATTTTTGCAAATGTAAAAGTGCCATAGTTTCGCTAAGGTCTAGATCTAGATACCCAAACAAGGGAAAGTTACCTCTTATTTATAGATTTGGCGACGTGCTGTGATATCGTGTACACGATATAGCAGGGGAAGATGCGATATCGTGTACACAATATCGCGGCCCATGCGATATTGCATCCCATCATACCCCCATGACTGAATAAAAACTCATCCTCAAGTTCCTTACAAAATATTGGGAGGGTATGGGATTATTGACTTGAATGGAACTAATGGTGAATGGGATGACATGTGAACGGATCAGCATTACAGAACATGACAAAAATTGGTGTTCATGTAAATAAGAGTGAACACCTTATACATTTGACATCAAGCCTTATTTGGTAGCTAAGAGAGAAGAGAGAAGAGAGAAGAAGTCTGCTGCTACCAATACCAAGATTGCACCTTTCGTTGTCTATCCGTAAGCGCACCATCCATCTCGTTCCTTACTTAACTGCTTTAGCACTAATCCATTCCAAGTGTTCCCTCCAGATCCAATCCATT
>MNCI01006203.1:97165-129573 GCA_015680685.1 Gnetum montanum
AAAATGGAGAAAGAATGATGGAAAGAAGAGAATGGAATAGAGTCTCAAGAATAAGGTGGTGTATAGCCCCTTGTGTATTTAATGATTAATGTGACTTGGTAGATCCCATTCCAAGTTCGGCCTCAACAAACCACATCCAGTGACTTTGCATTAATACATTTGGCCAATCCATCCACTTGAAGTAACAAGAATGCCTTCTCTAAAGAGCCAGCACCATTCTGACAAAACGAAAGATGAGAAGGTAGGAAGGTAGAAGGGCCTTAGTTAGAGGGAACTTACTTTTAGTTCCATAACTAGTGCTTGTAGCCCAAATAATTATTTTGTCTAAGGGGTGTGCTTTGAATCCTCACTTTGTTGTTGTTTTTTTTTTTTTGTGTTTATACGTGAGAACCACACCATGCAAAGACTTTGTTATTTTTATTAGCTCAGCTTCCCAATGATGAACCAATGTCGGAATGGTAAGAAAACTCAAAAAGAAAACATCCAAGCATCTAAGAGAATGGCAAACAAAAATGCATCAAGTTCCCTTGAAGCCACACCCTTTTCAATCCTTGAGTCCTTCCTTAGTTTGAGAAATGCCCAATCATCGATTCATTAATAGTTTTTATTATTGAGAAAGGGACTATACAGTTCCAAGCCAAGAGAGACCATAGAAATTTGTGGATGTATGGATGAAGTGGACTCATTTCGTGTCATATCAAAAGAACCATACCTTAGTATCAACATCATAATCTTAAGGGTAAAAATCCAAACATTAGCAATCAATAGAAAATAGTTCATACCATCATTTAATAGCACTTATTGGGTGACAAACTTAACAAAATAGATAAACACACACACACACACACACACATACACAAATAAAATAAAAAGTCTAAACAATGTTGTAAAACAAAAACAAGAAAAATTAAAGAAATTGTAAAACAAAAATGTGGAAAACAAAAACTTAAAAGAACTGAGGGCCTCAAATGATCAGCATAGGTGGCCATCTCCCCCATAACTAAATTGAAAGGGAGAGATCCAAAATAATGATCGTTTGTTTGAATTTCTTAAAAGTGTCCAACTTCTCCTGGTTGATGTTTTCAGGTTAAGTGTTGGAAGTTGGCGACGCTCATATTCCAATGTATTTATGCTTTCGTTGTGGGTGCAAATTGTTCCCTCGGTTTGTTCCATGCATGTTGGTGGGCTACTCTCTTGATTAGCTGTTAACCACTAGGTGTTCTCTTATTGTGTGGTTGCTACATACAGGCACCTTTGTATATGAGTTTCTTGGGCATACCAATTGCATGCAGGAGATGCTGAGCATTCCTCCATGTCATCACCCTCTAAGTCACTGTATGTGATGCATGGAACTTTCTTCCTCTTGATCTTTCCATAAATATTTTCCTTAGATATTTCCAAGGAAAGATCATAGATTCCTAGGCATGCGTCTATTGTACTCAGCCATGCCCTTCCCATTATAATTGGGAAGTCCCCTTTGTTACTGTTGACTTCTATCACTAGGAAATCAGCTGGGTATGACCAACTACACACAATGGTAATGATGTCCTTCACTAATCCCAAGGAAATAATGATGGACTAGTCAACCAGTTCTAGTTGAATATTACTCTTCTTGAGTGGGGACAGGTTCTAAGCTTTATACATTTCTTGTGAGATTAAGTTGACTCCAGAACTTGAGTCAAGAAGAGCCTTATGAGGTTCATTCCCAGCGACTTGGAGGTATATTAAGGGACTTCTAGGGTCAGAGAGTTTCCTGGGAAGGTGGCCCACCTTGATCCAGTCGGTAACAGTATGCGTTGAGCTCTGTTGTTGGTTTGAAGGGAGCTTCGAAGCCTTATTTGTTGGAGGTGTGGTCATAGACTCAACCACTTATGGTTGTGAGAGCTTGTTTGGACTCTTGATTCTCAAGAAAGGTCTTCTTTTTGTACGGTTGTTAGAACTAGCAACGGGTTGAAGGTTTATAGCTCTTATAGCATTACGTTGTCATGGTTGAGTGGGGAGTTCCCCTTGCATTGTTGGAGCAGGTGGTAGTGGAACTACCAGCGTAAGAGTGGCGGATGGATTTAGAGGATGGTATGCATGTGGTGTGTCTCTCGTAGGAGAAGGAGTCCTAAAATACTCCCAAACTTGGTAGTGACGTCATGGTGTCGCATGACCTATAGAGTCAGGTGGAGAGACCGGCTGCTGCACGTAGTAGCCATATGGGTCTGGTTGTCGGTAAGGGTATTGTTGTCTCAGCGGTGGCATCCCCCATGACTGTGGGTGTTTCCCGATAGGTTGTGGAAAAGTTCCACTTGGATAATATGTTAACGGTTGGTGGAACTACCTCGGGTTACCTTGGGGATAAGGTAACCTTTGGGGTGCTTGCCGTTTGTTAAGTCTTGGGTTGAGTGAATACACCCCAGACTCTTGCAGATGTGAGATTATTGGGCAACATCCCTTAGGATGGTCATATTGGCAGATCTCACATCCACCGTCATTGTTTGTATCCGAATCCACAACCTCATCGGCGATTGTCATTTTTCCCTTACTCTTGTTACGTGCATGGGCTGAATCTCTCCACTTTTTCTTATCATGGTTACTACTTCGCTCCTCCTTAGACTCCTCTATGATTTTCAAGACAATTTCAATTTTACTATCTAAGAAGCTCCATATTTCATCTAACTTAGCCGACACTTCGGTTGTTAACTTTTGAAGTGGTAGGATTTTTCTATTCACCAACTCTTCGAGTGGTGACTCATCCTCTTTATCACAAAATTTCACTCCCATCTTTCAGAGGGAAGGATCGTGGTTGTACTCTTCTGCGCTTTCTCTTTTCCATAGCTCCCCTTCTTCTTTAGCTACTTGCTCCAACAATCTATGAACTTCATGGGATCTAAGTTTAGATAATCTCCCTTGGGCATATGTCCTAAGGGTTCTCCTGGTCTCATGTCTTAGCCCATCTACGAGATAGCGAAGTTGATCCCATTGTGCATAACCATGGCCCGAGAAAAGATGTAGCAATGCATAATATTGACCCATGGCAGCATCCAAGGATTTGTGATTACCCTACTTCCATCCTTGGATCTACTTACGCAAGTTGGATACTCTGGATTATGTTTGATATTTTCCATTAAACAACTCTAGCATTGTACTTCATCTCCTAATGGTTTCCAATTCTAAGGACTAGTACCAACTCTCTGCTTCTTTTATGAGTGTCCTAGGAAACAACTTTAACTTCTACCACTCGTTTTCAATATTCTGCAAGGCAAAGGCATCGTGGAATGCCTGTAAATGGTTCTACGAATCAGCATTGTATCCCCCTTCAAATCGTGGGATATTATTCCTGTCTAGTCTCTTGATCCGATTGTCTTTTTGGTGCCTTGTAGGTATTTTCATAGCCTCCATAATGTCTAACATACTCCGGGTTGCTAGTAGGGGTTCATCATGATCATCTCTCTCATGACGTCTATGATGCCTACGTGGTTCCCTACTTTCCCTTCTTTCATGCCTTGATTCTCTAGAATACCCTCGTCCTCACTCTCAACTCTCTCTTTGAGGGTTCTCATTTTGCTTACCATTATCCTCACGGTTGTGTTCCTTGTGACTACATCCTGATGTGGAAGGAGAGGGTGAATTATGTGATGAAGGGGAAGAAGAAGGGGAACCATCACCATGATGATGTTTCTTACCTTCTCTTCGATGACTACAGCCTCGATCGTGATGACGATCCGAATGCCCGTTCTTGTCATGTGTTTTTGTTCCCTCATTGAACACTTGGTGTTCGTGGGCATCAGAACTAGGGTTGTGTATTGTGGAGCGAAGGTTTTGATACACCATCTCCTCACTATCATTAGGAGGAGGAACATCATTTCATGGAGAACCTATTGAGATAGGTTCACCACCCTTAATTTCGCTTATGACGGGTGAATTGTTATGGGGCCCCTTGCCCTTCATCAATGTATGGTGACTCTCCTGGTACTCATCCCGTTAATGTTGCGCTTTGGTGGGATGGTAATCCCTTGCGTTGTAATCGCATGCAATGTACTCAGCGTATAATTGCGACATGCCAATTTGTGCAAGGGGACGAAGGAGCATGTTGGGGGCAGCTCTATCTGGAGGTAACACTATGTTACCTTCTAAATCTCTCCAACGCAGCTGTTCGTCTTGATGGAAGACAAAGGTAAAATCGGGTATATACTCATCGTGATGAGTATATACCACACTAAATTGTTGAGGAACTGGCGAATTTTGGTTATGTGTTTGATGCTACTGACTGTTTCTAGTGTTGTCCCTAGGTGGTGAAGTGCTCTTGTGAGAAGAAGAAGACATGTTTATCTTATTGGTGTGCTAGTGACCGTTGTTTAATTTTTCTTCTGATTAAGCCTAAGGGTTCGTTTAAGCTTTCCAACGATGTGGATGATTTCCTATGTTCTACTTAGCACACAAACAACTTAGTCCCTGGCAACGGTGTCAATTATGAGTGCCGAGGTACCCCTACACTCAACCATACGAATATGAGCGTTACACGCACGATCCGGTCGAACTCTGCAGACTAAGTGCCTACACGCCTTATGGAACACTTAAGGTTAATTGTTCATTGTCTTCCCAGACTTACTTGTATTTGTCATGGTTGTATGGTTAAGTAAGTCTGAGATATGTGATTTTTATATCTTTTATGTTTTATCTCCTATGCTAATCAGGGGAAGGTTGAAGAGACTAATTAACTAACTTTAACTAACTAAGTCTTAATTAACCTAGCATCAGCATCCATTCCCACTTACCATTCACACCCTGAACCAATGCAACCTTCTGGGATTACCAAATGCTATTCGTTGCTGGGATTATCAAGCGTAACGCACGTGCTCAAAGCGGTCATACTAAATGCACTTAACTATGAGAGAATGGTTGAGAGAGATTTAATTAACTAATAAAGCATTTAAACATTAACAATAAATAACAATAATTAAAGTCCTATTTAGCTTAGTCCATGCACTGCAAGGTTTATCCAAAAGTTCGTCTTTATTTCCGTACACAAACTTGTGCTCAGGTACAATATTTGCTCGAATAAAGATTCGTTCACTTTGGGACTCCTACTGCGGGCACATGGAAATTATTCTATCTCTGGAGATGTAAAACTGCCAGAGTTTTGCTAAGCTCTAGATCTAGATTTCCAAATAAGGGAGAGCCACCTCTTTTTTATAGATTTGGTGACACACTGCGTACGCGATATTGCAGGGGAAGACACGATATCGCGGGGCATGCGATATCACGGCCCATGCGATATCACGGCCCATCACTATCTAATTCTATTGTGGAACATCTAGTCATCATATTCCACAAACCACCCATAATGGTAGGAGGTTCCACTCCTAGGAAGTCTCGAAAAGACTCAAACTTTTCACAGCTCATAATCTTAGTAAAGATGTTTGCCGTTTGTGCTTCAGTTGCAAAATGTTCTATGTTGAGTATGTTATCTTGGATTAAGCTTCTGAGATGGTAATGCTTGATATCTATGTGCTTAGAATGCCCATGATGAATAGGATTATGAGCCATTGCAATAGCACTTGTGGTATCATAGTATAATCAAATGGGAGGTTCAAGTGTATATCCCATTTTGATGAAGATAGAGTGTATCCAAATGGCCTGAGTAGTAGCATTCGATGCAACAATGTATTCTACTTTAGCTGTTGAGAGGGCAACTGTAGATTGCTTCTTGGATCCCCCATGAGATAAGTGATGGACCAAAGAAGAAACAAAAACTAGAAGTTTATTTTCGTTCTTTGAGGTTGCCTCCCCAGTCTACATCAGTGTATCCCCATATCTTGAAATTTGTATGTCAATGAAATGTGATCCTAAAATCTATTGTAGTTCTCAGGTATCACAATACCCATTTTGCAACTTTCCAATGTGATTCATGTAGATCTTGCATGAACCAAGAAAGGTAGTTTACGACATATTGGATATCTGGACAAGTATTGGAGATATACATTAAACTATCAACTAGGGATTTGTATGGTGAAGGGTTGAGAGATGGGGATTTTTCATCCTTGCTAAGCTTTGTACCAAGGCAAGTGGTGTGTCTGAAGGATTACAATTAATCATGCCAAATTTCTCAATTAAGGATTGGGCAAATTTCATTTGACATATGGAAATTGATTTTGTTCTTTGGATAACTTGAAAACCCAAAAAGTATGACATTTTTCCTAAATCAGACATTTTGAATTCCTTTTTCATGGCATTAAGAAAATTATTTCTTAATGCAATTGGAGATGAAAAATAGATTAAATCATCTACATATAAACAAACACAAATAAAAACATCTTGTATATTGTTGTTTGGGACTGAAAATTATTTCTTAATGCAATACCTTTTTGTATATTGTTGTTTGGGACTGAAAATTGGTGAAACCTTCTTGTATGAAAAATGCATAAATACGTATGTACCATGCACGTGGTGGAGCTTGCTTGAGCTCGTATAATGCTTTATGGAACTTGTAAACATGATTTTGTTTTCCTTCATCAATGAAGCCCGGTGGTTGTTCCACATAAACTTCTTCATTAAGAATGCCATTGAGAAATGTAGAAACCACATCTAGTTGATAAACCACGTAATCAGCTTGTGTAGCAATGGCAAGAAAGATTCTTACGGATTCCATCCGTGAAACAAGAGCAAAGTTATCATCAAAGTCTCTGCCTTATTGTTGTTGGAGATAGCCTTTGGCAAGTAGGTGAGCTTTGAATTTTTCTATTTCACCATATTGATTTCTCTTAGGTTTAAATATCCATTTTAAACCAATAACAGGCTTACAAGACGGACGAGGAACTAGGCTCCAAGTGTTGTTTTTATTAAGTTGATGTAACTCTTTCTCCATGGCATCAATCCAACGGTTATCTTGTGTACATCAGCATAAGTAGCGCAAAAAATTCATCATCCATCATAGTGAAAAGAGCATTTTCAAGAGAGTCCATGTCCTAGGTTGGTGAAGCAATGTCTCCACAAAAGTGACTTTTTGTCATGCGTTGTGTAAAATTTGAATCCAACATGTTGGAGGTTGGATGATATTGAGCTAGCCAATAGGTGGCTGGAATCTATCGGGAGGTGGACATTGTTGAGGTAGAAGGTGTTGCAGATGAAATGATTTGAGAAGGCGTTGTTGTAGAGGTGTGCCCTTGAAGAGGAAATGAAAGTTGAGGATGGTATTGCACTGCATTTGCCATTGATATATTTTGAGATTTTTCCCAACATGGAATGGTGGCAGAAATAGTTTCAGGTGGGATTGATCCCAAAAAATCAAGAAAAAAATGATCAGCTGTGATACAATTGGGGTATTGAGGCCAAGATGGAAAACGTTGTGTTTGGGTAGCTGGAGAATAATGGATTACAGGTGGCCAATAATCATGGGTGAATGTGTGGTCTTCATTTTGCTGAAAAATAGCAAGGGATAAGGACATTAATATACATGCAATAGAAAAATTAGAAAAAACATGACCTGGATGACCATGCCGGGGTTGTGTATGCTGTGGTAATCGTTGGTTTATTGCTGCTTCAGATCCATGTCTCGAATTGGCAGCAGCAGGCATGTTTTTGGCAGCAGAAATAGGCACGTTTTTGGCAGCAGCAGGCACGTTTTTTGTAGCAGCGGGCACATTGTTTACTGGTTCGTAACTAAAAAACTGAAAAGAATGCAGTCAGAATTTTGTGGCCTGCGTATTGTTTGGGTGATGGAAGATGATGGGAATCTGTGGGAAATAGCAATTGGTGCCGCTATTATTGTTTATGGTAGATGAAAATGGTTGGTTGGGTGGTAGTTGCTACAGCAAACAGGAATTTGCAGATCCTTTTGTATCCCTACAGCCTGACGTATTTGTTTTTTGGTTTTCTTTTGTCCATTGTGAGGCAGCTTTCTGCAAAACAAGCCCACCGATTCTAGAAGTATGCACAGCAGTTGGAAAATGGTGTGGTTATATACGTAAATAATTCAGCCCTTGTTGGAAGGTGCATGCTTACGTATTGGATGGCTGGGACTGCATGTTTTGATCATAACTTGCCAATTCACGATGAGAGTTGGCATAAGACACGTTGTTTGTCGCGTTATGATGTCCCACTTTAATCCTGTGTTTTTCTTCACGTTGATGAGAAATCATATTTTGCCTTTCACATGGCTGATTTTGCTGTCCAAGTTGCCATCAAAAAAACTTTTGTATGGTTTTTGATTTGTAATGCTTGTGTGTTCTATAGCTTTAACACCGCCACCATTTTCCATAAAAACCAAATCACTTATTCTAAAACTTTCTTATTTTCATAATCATAAGATTTATATGCTTTAGAATTTGCACAATATCCCACAAAAACATAATCATAACATTTATATGCTTTAGAATTTGCACAATATCCCACAAAAATACATGGTTGTCCCTATTTATCCAACTTTTGTCTTTTTTGTATTGGAATTTGAATGTAGCATGGTGAACCAAAAATTTTCAAATAAGAGACACTGGGTGAATATCCATTCCATAATTCATATGGAGTTTTATTTTAAATTGATCTTGATGGAACCCTATTTAAAATAACATTTGAAATAGACACCTTGCCATTTCAACCACACTTCTATTTTTTCTCTTAGTAGTACCATTTGTTGAGGTGTGAATGAGGTGGTTGTTTGATGAATAATCCCACTTTTCTTACGAAATTCATCAAATTCAATTGATAAAATTCACCACCATGATTTGTCCGAATTTTCTTAATTGAATTGCCACTTTGATTTCTTTAAAAGATCCCAATGTTTGATCTTTTAATTTCATAAAATGCCCCCAAGAAAATCGTGAAAAATCATCCACTATGATTAACATATATCTATTTTTACCTAGGCTCAATGTTTATATGGACCACATAAATCCATATGAACTAGATCTAATTTTTCCTGAGATATATGTTCTTTTCTAGGAAACAGTAACCTTGTAATTTTTTCCTAGTTGACATATGCCACAATCATGATTATTTGGCAAAGAAAATTTTGGCATACCTCTTACAATTTCTCCTTTTTGCATGTGGTCCATTGAGCCAAAGTGGACATGTCCTAATCAAGCATGCCATAACCTTGCTATGTCTTCAATGACAGTGAGACAATGAACATCCTTTTGCATTTGTAACTTGTACATCTGATTCTTACATATAGGAATAATGGCAATACCTTTATCATCATCAGCCTTAGAAATTTTACAAACATTTTTTCAAATTCAACACGATACCCATTGCGACATAATTGCCCCAAACTTAATAAATTCTTTGAAAGATTTGGAAAAAAATAGATCTAGGAAATAACATATTTGTTACCTTGAGTTATTGTGAAGGCAAGTTATCCAATCCTAGCAATGGTTAACTTCTTCCCATTACCTATGGTTACCTTTCCATCATATTTTTCCAAGCTTGAGAACAATTTCTTATTCCCTGTCATGTGATTGCTATACCCACTATCGACATACCAAATGTTATTATTGTTGCTAGGTACCTTTGTAGAGATCAATAGTTGATCTTCCTTCTTTTTAATGTAAAATAATTTCTCACCTTTTTGTTGATCTTCATGTTCTACAATTTTTTCTTTTCCCTTCTTTTCATACTTCTTCCTTGACCAACATTCAAGAGTATTGTGGATGTTGGTACCACAAAAATCACAATGCTTACCTTCCTTTGATTAATTTGATCTTCCACGACCATGACCTTCGGATCTGCCGCGACTGCTTCCACGTCCTCTGAACGAGGATCCACTTGAGGATCTTTGATGTTGATTTTGATTTTGATTGGATGTCCTCTAAAATTGTGCTTGAAATGCATTTGCTGTTGAATCCTCACGTTCAACAATTCTTTGCTCGTATGTCCTTAAGCTTCCTACGAGCTCAACCGTGATCATCTTATCAAGATCTCTTGCTTCTTCAATAACCACGATGATGGGATCATATCGTTTGGTTACACTTCAAAGGATTTTTTCAACAACATGCCTTTCCTCAAGCATTTCTCCACAAGATTCAAGTCCATTTTGAACTTGTTGAAATTAGCTGATGTATTGATCAATATTCTCTATATCTAGCATGCGCAAAGATTCAAAATCTTTTCTTAGAACTTGTAACTTGACAACACAAACTTTTAATGATCCCGTGTATGCAATCTCCAGTGCATCCCATGTAGCTTTACTAGTTTGATGCATGACAATTTTGGGAAAGATTGTTAGATCTAACCCAGATTGAATAATGAATAATGCTTTTGCATCTTTCTTACGAAGCTCCTTAAATTCATTCTTTTCATCTTCCTTTAAGGCTTGAAAAGTTGCTTGATCAACATCTTGGAATCCATTTTCAACAAGATCCCAAAGATCTTGTGAGATCAAGAATGTCTTCATCTTGATTGCCCAAAATTTATAATTCTTTGTGTTGACGACAGGAACTTGGAGAGACATGGATTCATGATTTTGGGCCATCCTGGAGAGATCTGTTGTCAAGAATCTGAGCTAACATGCTCCTATACCAAATGAAGAGTCTAAAGGGCCCTAGATCTACGAACTAAGCTTAAAGAAAATAAAGAACTTTGTTAGAACAAGAACACTCTCATTAAACTTTCTAACTTCTGTATGTCTTCTATTCTATTATTTCCTCTATTATCAATGAATATGTGCTATTACAATTATATAGGCCTTTATCTCCCAAGAATAGATTTGGAGAGATGAGTATGAATCTCGAAAATCATGAAGATGATCCTTATCATCTTATTTAAGGATCTTCTTAATATGGGATAACCTAAACATGGGATTGGATAAGAATTACATGAATAGAATCTCATCTTATTTAAAATAGATTAATGGATGAGATCTATCTAATTCTAGAACATCTAGTCATCATATTCCACAACAATGGATAGAAGAAATCTTGATTTTATTCTTGAACATGCAAATGTATTTAGGTACAAATGCACTTAAATAAAATCTCATACAATCACTTAAATCCACATTGCAAGCATTCAAATGAAAAATATTCTAACTTGTATGGAAAGAAACTACAAGAGTCCAGCCAAGGCAACAACTAGAAGGTGCCATAAATGCAAAGGGTGTGGGTATTTATATAGGCAATGCCTACATAAGCATTGATGTACCTGTGTTAATGCATCATAGGATACATCAACCATGATACATGGACGGGGTTGCATCAATGGACATGCATTGATATAGCCTATCTTATTGATGCTTCATCAATAGTTAAAGTATACATTATGATAATTAATCTTAATTTTATTTATATTCATGAATTATGTTTGGGTACATGCCACTTGAATAAGACTCTAGACAATTAACTCAATTTATGCTACAAGCACTCACTAACTGCTATTGAAATTTAAGAAAATAAACTACAAAAGTTTTACTATTACTACTACTACATTAATTGATGCATTAATGCAATAGATGAGGAATATTTATACTTGAAATCATCCCTATGATACTAGCTATCATATTGTAAATGTGATATAAAAATAGCATTAATTAATGTTCATCAAGACTCATAGCAAAAATTATGACTAAACTTAACAAAAGATTAAGGATATGTTTATCGTAAGTGTCTTATGAATTCTTATCTCTTTAATTATATTATAATGAAATAATGCTTGTTAATTTTAATAAAATTGTATTTTTAGTAACATTTCTATTGATTTCTTTTACATACAAGTTAGTGCTAATATAGACACACCCCAAGATATATAGTTCAATTAGAACTTTATAATTCAGTCTTGCCCATCAAAATTGAACCCATAACTTGGAGCTTTTAAATCAAGAGTCTTACCTCTTTTATATTTAGCTTAATGATCAACATTACATATAGATTTTACTAAAAGGGATCTTAACATGACAAAGATGGTGGTACACAACATTTAACTTTGGATTTCTACTTGACATCAACATGAATGGATATCTTTGATGTATTCATAGGTTGCAAATATAGAGTTGTATTATTTATGTGTATGGTTATATTCAAATTTTAAGCAAATGTAGCTAATTCTAAATAAACAAGCTTCAATTTTACCTTTAACATATACATTCTATGGTGTTGAATCTCAAAAAATATTGATAATGAGCAAAAAAAAATTCAAAGTACATCACAGGCTTGATACTAGGTTAACATCATTAAAAATATATATAGAAAGAAAAACTTTTCAATTTTAGAATTGTCTACTCACATATTACAATAGATAATTTATAAAAATAAGTGAAGAAAATTAATTATTGGCATGGCTTAATACCAATATTTGTATCCTTTAACATATATATTTCAGGATTATGTTATATAACTTATAACATACATTTTCTTTTAACACTTGATACTAATGTCACTTGTTCATCACCTTCATGTTATTGAGAAAATTGTTTTATTTATGAAATTTAAATACTTTTTATTATGTTTAGAGACCATTAGGATTTATAAATTATTACTTCATGAAATCAAATTTTTTTACTTACATCCACTAAGATTGTCTTAGATCTATTGAGCCAAAATTCCTTTTATGGATTTTTTTAAAAAAACATTATAACTTAGTGCTACTTAGTAGAATTGAATCACTTGCCTAAGTTTGCATAAACTATATTTGAACTTTTGTTGCCATAGATTCATAGACAAGACTTAGATTATATATATTTTTAGCAAGGTAAATTTCTTCATTTTGAATACTGATGAGTGGTGAGGTACCCCTACACTCAACCATACGAATACGAGCATTTCACGCACGATCTAGTCAAACTCTGTAGATGGACTAGTTGTGGTATCTAGACGGTTACTCGTAGATCACAGTTCGCTATCTTCCCACCTGAACTAGTATTAGCTTTGTCACATATGGTTTAGTCCAGAGTGAGGTGTATGATGTGTTCCTACACTAATGCTACTCGTGGGTACGATGGGAAATAATATCAAGTAAGCTAAGAGAGTGGATGAGAGAGAATCTAAACTATCCTAAGTGCAATGAGCATCTGTTCCTTAATCATCCATACACATCTTTGACCTCGTGCATGACTACCACTAGGATTACCAAGCGCATGACCTAGGTACGCTACTGGGTTACCAAGTGGTCACACTTAAATGCTCATGATTAAGTCGTACTCATTCCGCATTACTAGGAGATAAGGGTAGAGAGATATTAACTAAGAAAGCAATAAATAAAAATAACAATTAATTAATTAAGCTAAGTGGATGCTGCAATGATGAGGTAATCTCGATCTTTATTGTCGATCATGTGCATGTCCAAGTACATCACACTTGAATAAGGATGTTGTACAATTACAATCATTACACTACGGGCATGCACTGGGAGAAAAGGGTTGAGAGAAAAACTACTAAAAACTTAAAACTTAAAACTTCCAAAAAACCTCCTTACCAAATCTACCTACCTCTTATTTATAGATGAGAAGACAGGCTGTGATATCGTGTACACGATATCATGTCTAGGCTGTGATATCACATACGTGATATCATGGGTGCAATATCACAACCAACAATTCATAACTTATCATACCCCCATGATTGAATGAAAACTCGTCCTCGAGTTAAAGTGAGAACAAGCTCCATTGATTACACAGTGGATAGGTATGGGATTATTGACTGACAAGAATGGATTCATGCCACAGTGTGGAATTAGAACAAAATTGAGACACAACACGAAAAATGCAAAAAAAAAATCCTATACCTACAAAATTGGGTGGAACTCATGTAGTTCCTGGTGGCGATGGCTCCTCCATGGGTGCCTTTCCCTTGTCTTGCGCTCTAGATCTTGGGATTTTTTAGCGTCAAAGTATGGCCTGGAGTTTCTCTTCTTTAGTTTGGGGATCCTGTGCCATCCATGCTAATGTTCCGATGTTTGATGGAGCCGGCACCTCACATGGACATGGTAGTTGTAGAAATATTTTATTTGCTTTGACATACCAAGCCGTAGACACCCGTCGTTCCTTTTCGTAAGCTCTGGCTTTGTATCTGTATTCTTGAAAATATGTGAGCCATCGAGCCAAGTCTGTTGCGACACCTTTCTCCCCGTAGTAGCTTGCTTTAACCACATCGAGTTCAGAATTTTCAACCTCCAATTTTTGCAATATTTTCTTACGTTCTGCAAATTNGCTTGTTAGTGTTTGAGCATTGAGAGCATTGATGTGGGCCTTGGCCATATGGATCTCCTTCTCAATGATTTTTTTATACATCCCCACCTAGTTCCGAAAATGCTCCTTCAGTTTCTAATGTTGTTTAGCCTCATTATGCCACGCACTTATTTCAATGGCCATCTTCTAATGGATGGTGCATACCTCCTCTATCGAAAGGGTTCGATTTTCCCTAGCTAAATGATTCATGTCCTGGTTGATCCTAATTAGTTGTTCTCACAACTATTAAAAATGTTCTTCGAGAACATTCTTTTGTTTCTCCACAGAGGTCAACCAAAGGTTGTCAACAACAAGTTGTTTGTTCTCCTCTTGTAAGGCTTTGAGTGCCTTGGTGTACATGTCAGTTTGCACTTGTACCGTAGAGGCATCCCAAACAGCCTTCTCTTTTTCTTCCGCCATCCTTTTATTCTCTGTCAATAGTTTAGTAAGTTACTCAGTTCTGAAAGTGTCCAGCTAGTTTATGGGAACGAATTGAGAAGGATCCTGTTGTGCTACTTACAGGGTCACGAGCCTTTCTTGTAATCTTTGCACTTCTGCTTCAGTGTGCTTGATCCTCATCTCTGTCAAGACTAGCTTCCCTTTGGTGAAAATGAGGTCTGAAACACCACAAAATTTCGAGCTTAGTGCTTTTCCAAGAAGAAGCAGGTCACTGCAACCCGCAGACGATCACGGCTACATTTGGTATCAAACATGGCAACTTTGGAGATCAGATATTTAATTTCACTAAGTATGCATTCCCAGCGTATACACCTAGCGTATACGCTCAAGTTCACATCCACAGCGTATACGCCCGAAGTTCACAGCGTATACGCCCAACGTAGACGTCCAACGTACACGCCCAGCGCACACGCGTCACATACAACCGATGTATACACCCGGCATGCAATCCCCGAAGACGACATAGAAACAGCACTGCAGAACAAGACTTGGTACAAGACAACAACCATCAGCATATACGCCCAACGTATATGCCCAGCACATCCAGCGTATACGCCCAAAGTCTACGCTCGCCTGATACAGCGTATACGCCCAGCATATGTAACATATTGTACACTTGTAAATTTTAAGCTTTTGCACTCGGTCAATGCGCCACGTGTCCCCCAACCCGAGTTTAACGTCAAAACCTGTATAAAAGCCCAAATTTTTACAAGATCCAAGTCGGTTGGCAAAATTTTAGAAACAACCAGAGAGCAGAGATGTTGAGAACCAAAGCAGAAAATTGTATATGCTAGACAACCCTATACGCTGAGCATATAGCCTCCATGTTGTGCCTACAGTGCGAACGAGCCCGCAGTCATCCCTGCATCCACCGGGGCTTTTCGTTCGCCTTGTGTCAATCCACAACTACGTTAGATCAATGCATTGTACTCTCATTTTGATATGTCATTGTTACATTTTCTTCCCACAATCTATTACAGTCTGCATTAATTATTGTATGTATTCTGTTTATGCTCTTGTACGTTTACGTTTTGTTCACATCTGTTACGCTATTTACGCTCTATTTTATGCACGTTACGTCGTTCACATATAACCCAGCATATTGCACTTCGGTGTACGTTCGAGGAAAATCCTTGTTTGATCCACGTGCAGACCACCCAAGTTACTTTACCTTCGTTCATTACAGCTCGTCCTCAGGCGAAGGTAGGGTCTTCTGTGCGTGTCCCGTGATCCCACGATCTCTGTTTCCTTCCAGCCGGAGACCGACGATTTCGGATGGTACAGAAATTGGTGCTAGAAGGAGGGCCTCTGCCTAAAACCTTACTTGCAAACTTCCCAGCGTTGACGTTGTTGGGCGTTTACGCTGTCGACCATACGCTGATTCCCTCTGAAACCCTCCCAGCGTTTATGCTGTCCGGTCTAAAACCTTGCCCGTAAACTAGCCAGTGTCTATGCTGATCAGCGTCTACGCTGCCCTGTTTAAAACTCAACATCTGCAAGTCTTCCAGCGTCTACGCTGTCAACCATACACTAACTCTGTTCGCAGAACTCCCAGCGTCTACGCTGCCACATATACGCCGCATGATTTACGTTGCACACAATATAACTTTGTTTACGCTGCTAACATACACTGTCCACTTTACGCTACAACTTTGCCTACGCTGCATACAAAACCCTGTTTACGCTGCTAACATATACGCCAGCACCAAGTTTACGTTAAACATCCTACGCTGTAAACCCATTTACGCTGCCATCTGTACATGCTACACTCTATACGCCATAACCTTGTTTATGCCACACACTGACACTGTATACGCTGCCTAGCGTATACGCTATACTCTTTACGCTGTAGATTCCCTACGCTGACACTATACGCTCTACACCTATATGTTGTATACACTGTTATTATATGTCGGTCGTTGAAGCGTATACGCTGTACACTGCCAACGTAGGTTTACGCCACATTAGGCACACTGACTTCACATCTCTACATCGTGTCACATCCTCAACTTATCATCATGAACACCGCAAACACCACCGCTGCAACCACTCAGGTCACTAACATCGTAGGCACCATGGCTATCCAACAGCCTGTGGTCCAACAACACGCAGTACAACCCACAGCAGGGCCTTGCCGGTCTCTTAGGTTGCAAGGGAGGAACCCCTCATCCCACGTCATAACCCAAGACCAATACAATTTCATATGCGTGAAGATACAAGCCGGCCTAGTCGTAGACCGAACCGAAATAGAAGTCAAGAGGTAGTACGAGCTCTTCTACAGGGGAGGGCAAGAGTTCATTCCTTCCTCATATGATGTCATCCCTGTCCCAAAGCCTTACTCTGAACTCATAACACAACTCCTCTTGCAAAGGAGTCACTTTCGGGATCATCCTGCAGTAGATCCTCAACTAGAAGACGAGGATGAGTTCGCTGCCCAATCTGAACATGAAAACTCGTATCACACCCTTAGTCTACAAACCCATATCAACCCCATGTTTTATCCAGGCACAAGGGAAATCATGCCCCTCCAACCCCTCAGGTTCACCCAAGCGCAAATATCTCTGCCAGAAACATCCACACTTGTTCATGTTCCTCCTGCAACTGACCCGCAATTCAGTACACTCACTCTCACTATCATCCCCGCTGCAGCAGCAGACCCATCCTCACAAGCACCACCCCTTCACAATAACGTGGGAGCAACCTTCTCACCCCGAGTGATTGGGATGCCACATGTGATACCAGCATCTACGTCAGCTCACTATATCCCCCACATCCAAACGCACGAAGCCCCTTCCACCGCTGTAACCCAACATTGGGTTCCTTCACAAAATATGACCGGGCAATGGGCAGCGATGGGTGTTCAACCACACCAACCCCTTCACTACAACGTACCACCACACATGATTCCACCAGCCAACATTCCCCAAGTACAGTCGCGACCACAGCAACGACAACCCCTCGTTTACAATGTGCCATCCCTAGTGCCGCCCGCTATGAACGTGCCACAAGTACAACCGCCGACCGCACAGCTTTCAGCCTTTCAACCTACCATCCAACAGTCCAACCTGTACAATGTACCTTATCCCCAAGCTGCCATGTCACCTAGTGCCCAAGACTGGGTAGATGCTAAAAAACTGATGCAAGAACTAACCGACAAGGTCAAATGCCTCAAAACGGCTACCGACGGAGAGTTAAAGGTAGTGGACTTCTACCATGATGACCCCATCAGCCCTTCCGTCCCATCCCTAACCTTGCCCAAAGGAATATCATTACCTACACTAACTAAATATAACAGGGAAACAGACCCCAATGCTCATCTTATAACATTTAGATTAGAATGCGCATTACTCCAAGCGTGGCCCCATGCCATTTTGCGAGTGTTCCCTATGTCCTTCGCAGGGAGAGCACTCGATTGGTACCGGGCCTTGCCAAGAAATTCCATATTCTTCCTGGAAGAGCTTTTATACCAATTTGTGACCAGGTTTAAGTATAACTTGAAACCTGAAGCGACACTGGACAACCTCATACAAGTAAAACAAGCACCTCTGGAACCTGTACAAAAATTTATCCAAAGGTGAAGTGCCGCCCTCAATGAGCTACATGAGCCAATTCCCTAGACATATCTGCTCACTATTCTAAAGGGGGCTGTTAATGATTTTTTCAAATCTAAGCTATATTACCTCAATGCGCGTAACCTTAACCAAGCTTTTGTACAAATTAAAAATATAGAGGAGGCAGTTCAAAATAGCCACGATCTTGCATACCTAGCCTTTAAAAATCAACATAATAAAAAGGATAAAGAAAAGGCTAAAGCAATTATAGCAGCAATAGTGGAAGTGCAACAACCAAACGTAGCACAACAAAAAAAACTGCCGGTGGCCCCTACTAACTATATTAAACCTACTCCTGTGACTGCACCAGAATCATCATCATCGCAGGACACAACACAAAACCGTACGAGGAACTTTGAGAGAAAAGAACCCTCCCAATATACGCCACTACCTATGAAGCCATCCTAGCTATTCGATCAACTACTGAAAGCTAGATTAATGAAACACAAACAGTTATCCCCCGTAGCCATCCAGAGACATGATCGGTTCTGTCAACTCATTCAGAACCCAAGCCTAGCAATGCCGGATGAGTCTCCAGTGCCCAAAGGTTTTAGAATGGATCGTTTCTGCGACTATCACCAACGTAATGGGCATGGCACGGATTACTGTTTCACCCTAAAGTAGGATATACAGCGAAGGATCGACGGGGGCCAAATCACTTTTGATGAGGCCAACCTGGTCCAACCGCAGAACCAAGCTATGGGGGTGTATAAAGATCCTCTGAATACCAAAGAGGCACCATACGTTATCAACACAATCTACCTAGATAATGAACCTGAAACATCGATCATTAACACCGTCTACTCTGACTATGAACAACAAACTCCTAACAAGCCATTTGTAGTACGTATTCCTCCTACTGCATCAACACCCATGCCTCAATCATCATACCACAACAGCCATATGTTATCCGCGTACCCTCTGCCGTAGCAACTTCCAATACCCCGACACACGAAAAACCATACGTGGTGCGTGTACCTCCCGCCGCCACTACCTCGAATCTGCCAACCCCTCCTACTCGGCCTACCCCTTTCATAGTCCAAGTACCACCCACAGTCGCAACAGCGGAGATCCAGCCCTTGCCTAAACCAACCCCATACATCGTTAGGATGCCCGAAAGTCTTAATGATTACCAATCCTCCACCTCCTAGACGCAAAGTAAACCCAGTCCTTACGTCATCAAGGTGCCTAGCTAGCCTTCTGCTTAATCACATCCGACTGTCCAATCGCAACCCCACTAGACTCCATACATAGTACGAATCCCGAGGTAACCCGAGGCTCTAAAACCAACTCCACCCCCACGCCACACGTGAGAACGCTTAGCGGACAAGCTTACGCATGAGCGCTTGGAGAAGGAGCGTCAACGGTTAGCCTTAGGGCCACCTAAACCCACTCCACTTAATGCAGTACCTATGGCGCCACCTAACAGTCAACCAAACACAGAGCATGAAGGCGAATCATCCAGAAAATAGGATACATCTAAATCAACAATCCTGGGTCAAAACGAGAAACAAATGACGCACGAAATAAAGCTGTTGGGCCCAATGGACCAAGTAACCGCCGATAAAAACGTGCCCAACAGTAGAGACTTAGCAATGACTCTAACACAAGTCACGCAGGCACTCAAACAAAAGAATACATCATTAAGCTTGTATGACTTAGTTTTAACATCACAAACACATCGTGAAGCTTTGGTCCGCATGTTAACGTCGATCTCAGTAAGCGAAGACTTGCCCCCAAATGAACCATCCATTCATGCGATAATGTACTCGCCCCAAGGGACAACTTCCAAACCATTAAGTTTCCACGATGATAACATCATAGCAGGATCTCATAGCACGTGATAGTTAAGGGTAAAATCAACTTAGACTTCATAGCAAGAGATCAATTCCCCACATCCGCCGACTTCATAGTAGTCGATGAAATGCCAGGATTCAACCTAATATTAGGAAGGCCCTGGTTAGCCCAACTGAAAGCAGTCTCATCTCCTATACACCAAGAGATTCACCTACCTTATGAAGGTGGTGAAATCATCATTTATGGGGAGGCTGCTACTCTCATCATTTCATCGTACATGGATACAGACCAAGGCTCAGAGGTCAAGCTCAAAGAGCCTAAACAGCAAAATGTAAGTGAATAACAATCGGTAGGCGTCAATCCTTTAAACACAGAACAAAATTCACCCAAAACAGAAACAGAAATACCTGCGCCTGACATTGTACATACACCTTCTCACTCAGAAACAGCTAACACAGAACTCACAATAAATACCGAAACGTCCGAAAACACTGACGTGGGAACCATTCCACCAGACGTCCCTTGGGCTGAGTTACCTTTTAACGTAATTAGTGAAGGGGACGTCGAATATAGAATCGTACCCGCTGACACATCGCCTAATGTAAAAAAAAAGAAAAATCAAAAAACTACTAAAATAATAACAACACAATCCATCTAAAATGACGCTAAACTACGACCTGTCCGGAATGACGTTAAACTATCATGTTCGCAACGACATAAAACTAGCCACGATCAAAAATGGTCGGTCAACCGGAAAATCCACCCATGTTATTCGAAATGTTCCTTGTTTACAATTAGGACCCAAAATGGCCTTAAACTACGCATGTGGCCCGAAATGGCCTTAAACTAGTGCGAATTTGGCCCAAAATGACCTTAAAATAGATCACACACTTATACTTTGTTGGCCTCTTTCATTTATCATTATACTCCAACTTATGATTACATCCGTGCATTACTCTCAAGAAAATAAAACAAAAAAGCAACCAAAACATTTTACATTGCCGTGTCATGTTTGCGATTAAACTCAAAATCAACAAAAACAATTTTCATATATATACATGCAACGATGTACAATTACGAGAGTTAACTATTTTCATTCATCTGTAACATAACTCAAAGTTTCCAATTTACAATTCTCGTATAAATTTGAGTCAGAATAATGTTACAAAAAAAATGAAAAACTAAAAACTAAGCATCTAGGACGGGAGGGTCGTCCCCTTTGGATCCTCTGGCATCAGGGGCCCCTGCTCCACTAGGGCCAGCTTCTTGGACATCGTCATCGTCTTCATCCTGAAAATACAAAAGGAACGATCAATGTAAAAATAAGAGAACGCCAAAATTTCAAACATTACTCAGCAAATCAATTTCATAATGACAAAATGCTTATCATAGGAGATCCCCCTAAGCCAAATTCCAGCCGACGAAGGATTTCCTCTTCCAAGACACTCGTCCAATCCGTCCCATCAAGGCCTAGGTCGACATCCGCCAAGGCCTTCCCCTTGTCGACAACTGACCAAGTGGGACGCTTTAGAGGGAATTCGCCAACAGACACCTCCCCAGAAGTAGTTGTAATCACCCTTGTGGGCGATTCCATCTCAACAGTTGTGTTTTGGGCGAAGGTATCAAAAGCAGAATGCAAACCCAAACCCTCCACAAACATTTCCAGTTGGTGTTTTTCAACGGACACTTCCTTTAACGATTTCTTGTAATGATGTTTGTGGTTCTTTTCATCCTGGCCCCACTTGCGAACCTTGGAAGTGAAAGCTTTCCAATCTTGACATTTGAGGTTCAGGAGATCTATTTGGGCTTTATGTTCCGCCATTCTTCGAGTCAGAGACGCATGACGATTCAGTAGGTTCCAATACCTAGTATACGTGACCTCAGATGTTCGCCAAGAGTGATCACCGCTTAGTCTTGCAGAGGCGAACTCATACCGAGCCTTAAGATCGTCACACTCAACTGACAACTCGAAGACTTCCTTTTCCTTTGCCTGGATCTGCAGCCATAACTGTTTGACGAAACGCCTACAAGTCCACAGTGACTTGGTGTTGTAAACAAGACCTTCCGCTACTTCCTCATAAATAGGCCTTGACACCTGCTCAACTTTTGGGGATAACATGGACAAACTCTCTATGCTGATTGTCTCAGAAGGATCCCACCTCAGTTTGGCACCTATGTACATGAAAAGAACAACCGTTAAAACAACAAAAATAGGGTGTGAAACTATAAAACTGTAGATAATTCAAAACATCCATACTTATTTCAGGGTGGACCTCCTGGATTCGTTCGACAACTTCTTCTACGATTCCAGCCACAAAATCCATCTTACTTGGCATTTCCGTCCAAGTAAATGGCCCACGAGTGCGGGACGAACTAACCTCCGTGGTCCTCTCAGGGGGAACTGTCTTCATCGGTATGTCTAACCGCACAGTCCTGGTTTCGTTGCCTTCGTTTGGAAAAAATGAAAGCACAAAAATAAAATACTATAGAAATGACAACTAACGAGGCAATATAAAATAAAAAAAAATAAAACATACCGTGCTCCTTGTCACCTTCTGGGGGATCACCTAAGTCCAACTTTCCCTTAAGAAAGCTGCTAAACATTTGATCGACATCACCCTGATCATCCAACGGCTCAGTTTCTGTGGTGTCTCCCTTCAACTCTTCCGTTCCTCCTCCCTGATCTTTCTCTACATTTTCCTCCTCAGTGTTTCGCTCTGTGTTAGTCTCCTCCTCTTCGATAATTATCTCTAATGCATGCTTCCTCACTTCTCGAATCAAGTCCGAAGGTATCAGTGGCATGTAAGTAATCGAAGTAAAAATTATGAACAAAATAAAAACAATAAAGTAATAAGTATGCGAAGTCTACTTACCAGGCATCTTAAATCGTATGCGCTTCACTCGTGGCTCGTTGACATTCGAGGCTTCCTCTGTTGAGTGCTCACACTTCGTTAGCTTCCCCTTGGCCTTGCCAACGGTTTCTTTGATAACCCACTCGGCTCTTCTCGCAGTTTAAGGCACATCATCTGGCTCTAATCCCAAACTATCGCATGTGTGAATTGAGGTACCCGATGACCCCCCCTGTTGTAATAGACACGCATTCATCAATTCCCTCAGGAGTGTCTTAGGAGTCGGCAACTTCAAACAAGTGGTTGATCCACGGGCGGGATAGTTGACCCCGATCCCGTAGAACATACTTGTTGTCTGCACGAACTACCAGAAACTCGGCTAAGTGGTGCAGGTAACCGGTAAAGAAGGTAAAGGTAAAGTGGGATTGTGCCTCGACATTCGTGCGTAATCGTACTATCTCCTTATGCAGGCCCGACAACAAAAATTGGGCCCAATTATAGCACGCTCTGATTTCTAAGATAATTCGCATGATACGTACAGCTTCGACCCCAAGACTCTATACCTGGGACAAGGATTTCAGGAATACTTGCGCCCTAAACAGGGGATATAGTTCATTCACCTCCTCAACTTTTGATTTCCCCTGCATTGGGAATCCCTTGGCACCCTTGGCCACGCCTAGCCAGTCCTCCAATTCACGAACCGTTTGGAGCTCTTTATGAGCCCTATCTAAAGCTACATTTATACCATCTGCCGGTACACCAAATAAGTTCGAAAAGAATTCAGGCGACAAATGGAAAACGATCTTAACATCCTTAATCTAGGTGCTATAGCAGGAGACAGACTCATTGAAAGAATCCACGATCCTGATCATTTCTGCTATTGATACATCAGGACTCGGGGTCGTGAAGAGCTCCATGAGGCCAGCATTGTCTAAGCAACAAACAATGGATGGCGGGGCATGGGTATGCAACCATTTTTGAGCCTTATTGACCTCCCTGAACTTCATTGACAGGGTGGTTTCAATTTGCCCCGTTGTGACAGGGTCCCCGCCAGGAGGTACTTTAACTGCAAATACAATTCGAAATCATCAGATCAGTATAACCCTAGGCAGTTGAATAAATACGTTAGCACATCTAGGAGATGTTGTCATTTACCATCAGTTGTGGACTTGGATGTGCTGCCTGAGCCAGAGTCACGAGGGAAGACTGGCCCCTAGTCTGACCAATCTTCATCCAGCCATCCATGAGCTTGGCACATTGCGAACGCTCTAGAGAATCGTTTGTGGTAGTGGATGATAGCACCTTTGGTTTGAGCTAAAATAGCTCCACGAAGGGTGGGACTTGCCATAAATGTCTCTAGAGTAGTACGAGCCAAAGCAAGCCCATCATCCTCAACGCATATTCTGTCTGCGTTAATGTTAGGCCTACAAACGAACGGACGTCAAAACAGAAGCAAGTACCAAACGACGAAAAGGAATAACAAACTTAAACGATCCTACCTATCCACCCGGGACACTGTGCCAGGAGGGTTCTGGAACAGTGCGTGCACGTGCGCATCTAAGAATAAAGTATTGTTGAGGTAGTCTTGCCCTTATGGCAATCGGGCCCACACGTGCGCTAACAGGCGTGTGGACCTGGGCCCTCAGGAAGAACCGTCCTCATTCATAAGCTACCCCTTGTCGATGTCTTCCATGAAGACCACGACACCCTCTGCGACTCCTGGCAGCATTGCCTCAAGCACGCTCCGCACCATCAGTTCACTTAGGTGCGACCAGATAACCATTTCAAAATTGTTCAATATGAAGGCCAGGAATTCACACGCACCTTCTCTGAACCAGACCCCGTTGTTGTCCACAGTTAGATCTAGGGTAGGCTCATCAGCCTCAATGGGGCCAAACCATGTTAGCACCCCAACAAGCTCAACCACAAGGAGAAAAGGCTTAGTGTCCCTACAAGCAACTAGGATGCCATCGTAAATCAGCCATGCATCAAAACGACACGAAAAACAAAAGTTCACATCATAAACCAACACTTAGGAAAAATTACTAACTGTTTACGCTCGGCGCATACACTGCCTAACCCGGCATATACCATGTCAAAAACTATATACGCTGCTTATCCCGGCGTATACGCTGTCAAAAGACTATTTACACTCGGCGTATACGCTGCCTAACTCGGCGTATACGCTGACAACAAACTATTTACGCTTGGCGTATTACGTTGCCTAACCCGGCGTATACGTTGACAACGAATTGTTTACGCTGTCGACCAAACTGTTTACGCTCAGCGTATACGTGGAAGAAACCCTTAGCGTATATACCATAGAAGCCTTCAGCGTAAATAATCTACGTTAAATACCGAACAAACGATTTACACTAAATCCTATGCAAATAAATTTACGCCAAAAACAGTTTGCATGAAAATAGGTCTACGCTGTACAACACTTGAAAAGAATTAACTGATTCACACTCAACGTATATGTTGTAGAAACACTCAGCGTATACGCCGTAACAACGTAGACCGTCTATGCTGATGAAACAAAAAATCTACGCTGATAAAATAGAAAACTTCGTGCATAGAAAACTTATTTATGATGATAAAACTGTCTACGCTTCATGCAAGAAAAGTGTTTACGCTGTGCACTGAAAACAAATTATGCCATGACAGTCTACACCTACGCTAACTCATGCTCGGCGTATACGCCAAAACCCTCTATGCTAACTCTTTACGCTCGGCGTATACGCCGAGGCCCTCTACGAGACTAGCTATGCTACGAAACATGCACAAGCAAAAAAATAATCAACAGAGATAGAACCAGAGCCTACTTGTGTGATGATCCAGGCCACGATGGAATCCTTGGCCTAGGCAGGCATTGCAGCATGGCTTCGCTCTCCTCTGCGAAGGTCAAGTTAGGACCTTTCCTCCTCTGCCCTTCCACTTCCTTGCCTTTGCCCATCTCGGCATCCTCTATGCTAGGATCGACAGTTTACGCTGAGGGTGAAACTTTTTACGCCTACGCTAAGCCTCTACATCGGAGTTTGAGTCTCTACGCCGACACCGGAACTTCTACGCTCTACGTCTACGATGAGGTTCAGTCGTTGGCGTCTACGCTCAGGGTTTGGGTTCTACGCTCATGCTCACGCTGTATATTTTATGCTCCGATTTTACGCTCACAATACAATAACAAATGAAGCTCCCCCCCCCCTTTATATAGCGCTCTGCCATCATTGCCGCCACTGCTGACGCCGCCGCTTCCCGTTTTGCTACTTTTTGCCTCTTTTTTGTCTTTTTACTTATTTTTGATGAAATTTGCTCAAACAATAATAAAAAAATACATATATATTTAAAATAAAAACAAAATTACTACATCCCAGTTCTCCTATGAACCCCATTTCACGTGTTTATGCCGAACATCCCGGCGCAAACAACATATGGCCCGGTACAGCCTTGAACTGCCGTTTCGACCTAGTAAGGCGTTAAACTACCACCTGCAAATCCCATTCGGCCCAGTATGGCCTTAAATAGCTGTTATGGCCCAGTAAGGCCCTAAACTGCCACACACACACAAACCTCATTCGGCCTGGTAAGGCATTAAACTACCACTTATGACCCGGTACGGCCTTAAACTGCCATGCATCCTGGTATGACGATAAACCACCATTTTGCACGTGCACACAATTTAACTTGCATGAGAACATGGAAAAATACTCATCACCTCATGCTCTGTTTATTGGCAGGAGTAAGCCTGATGGATTATCAACATTTATCCGCACCATTAATCATCAATGGGCCACACAGAAAAATCGCAAGGGACACTGACATAAATCTCATCGACCTAATTCTATCAGCAGACAACGTGATCATAGCCTCGGCACAACAAACGCTAGATAACTACCAAGGTATGACAAAGTCCCTTGACATAGAAGCTGAAAATATCACTGAAGACCCGTTGATCGAAACCCCCATCATTATATTTAACAATGAAACCAAAATTTTAAAACTAAGTACATTACTACAACCTCAACTGGCAAAAGACCTAGAGAATGTGCTTAGGGACAACATAAAGGCATTTGCTTGGTCATACATGGACATGCCTGGGTTGGATCCTCGAATCGTCTAACACAACATCATCCTTGATCCAAAATTAAGGCCCGTAAAACAAAAGGCACAAAAGGTTAAACCTGAGGTGGCATTGGCATTTCGCAATGAGATCACCAAACTTTATCAAGTTGGTTTCATTCGATCTGTCAATTACGCCGAGTGGGTATCCAACATGGTCATTGTCCCGAAGAAGAATGGAAACATTCGTTTATGCATTGACTTCCGGGATCTCAACGTCGCAACCATAAAAGATGATTTTCCCCTACCCAACATCAATCAACTTGTCGACTCAACCGTTGGGCACGCCTTATTATCTTTTATGGATGGCTTCTCAGGATATAACCAGATACGTATTAACCCGGAGCATCAGCTCTGAACTACCTTTATGACACCATGGGGAACCTTTTGTTACACTATGATGTCGTTTGGTGTCAAGAACGCTAGGGCCACATATCAAAGGGTGATGACATTCATCTTTAGTGATTACATATTACACTCGCTCAATGACAACGTGGACGACATCGTGGTTAAATCAAAAACATCACAACAAAATGTAAAAGACCTTGACTTGGTGTTAAAATGTTGTTTAAAATATGAGTTAAGACTTAATCCAAAGAAATGTGTTTTTGGAGTCAAAACAGGCAAAATGCATGGGTTCATAGCCTCAGAAGTAGGGATATGGGTAGACCCCGATAAGGTTAAGGCCATAACAAACCTAAAACCACCTGGAAACCTTACTGAACTTCGAGGTCTACAAGGTAGACTACAATTCATCAGAAGGTTCATAGAAAAACTAACAAACAAATTAAAACCTATGAATCACTTGTTGCGCAAGAACGTTCATTTTGAATGGACTCCATAATGCCAGGAAGCGTTTGATAATATTAAAGCGGCACTTACCCAATTGCCTACGGTTTATCCACCTCAAAA
Source organism: Gnetum montanum (assembly GCA_015680685.1). NCBI lineage: Eukaryota > Viridiplantae > Streptophyta > Gnetopsida > Gnetales > Gnetaceae > Gnetum > Gnetum montanum. The sequence continues at coordinate 125,050 of MNCI01006203.1, forward strand.
CGATAAACCGTTTTACATCTACCTTGCCACTTCAGATTCTTCAATCGCATCTATGCTTTGCCAGAAACAAGATGACAGAACCGAGGTCCCTGTATATTACTTAAGCCATGCATTAGTTGCTCACGAGAAGAAATACAACGACGTAGAGAGGTTATGTTTAGCCTTAGTCTTTTCTCTAAAGAAATGGCGACATTACCTCATCCACAACCAAGTTAACATATATCTGCAAGGATAATGTGCTCAGAGCCATCACATAAAACATTTATGAGACGAGTTGGATAGCACGTTGGAAAGCCATGATAGCTGAGTTTGACCTACATTACATAGTGCAGTCATCAGTTAAGGGTCAAGCCATAGTAAATCAGATGGTCGCGTCACCAACACACGATCAAGCAACAATAGAGCCAGAATTCCCAGATGAGAATATAAGCGTAATAAACATAGTGCCCAATGACTATGATGCCATCCTAAAATTTGACAGAGCATCTACCTCTCGAGGGGGAAGTGCTGCCGCTATCATCACCTATCCCTCCAGAGAGATCAGACCCTTTGCCTATCATTTCAACTTTCACTGTACCAACAATATAGCAAAGTACGAAGGTCTCCTTAGAGGTCTCGCGGTAGCACTGGCCATAGATATCACACGGCTTGTGGTCAGAGGAGACTCACAACTGGTCATAAACCAGGTCACAGACGTTTATACATGTAAAGCCCAACATTTACAACCATATTGTGACTTGGCAAAACACTTGATAAAGCAATTTGAAAACATCGATGTGCAACACGTCTCTAGAAATGATAATACCATCGCAAATGCACTAGCCACCTTGGCATTAAACATATCGCCTAACATGTTCCATACATTGCCAAGCTCCATAACCAGTTGTGCCGAATTGATAACCGATACCCTTGATACATTGCCAATAGCTTCCGTTAGTACAACACATGCGATAGAATGGTATGATGACATAAAAGAGTACCTTCTACAGGGCAAAACACCACAGCACCTAACAAATGCACAAAAGGATGCAATACGAAAACGTTCTAAGCAGTATACCCTGGTAGAGAACACATTGTGTCATAGATCCTATGAAGGCATATTGCTAACATGCATTGGTAGTACCGATGCCTAAACCATTGTTGAACAGGTACATGAGGGACTATGCGGAGGACATATAGTGCCAAAATCCATGGCAACAAAAATAAGACGCTTAGGCTACTATTGGCCACACATGGAATATGATTGTCTCTCCAAGGCTAAGACATGTAGTACCTACCAAAAACATAGTAATCTAATCCATGTCCTACCAAATGAGTTGCATACGGCACAAATCACGTGGCCCTTTCAAAAGTGGGGGTTGGACCTCATCGGCCCAATAACACCCTCATCTTCTACAGGGCATAGTTTTATTATAACCGCAACAGAATATTTCACAAAGTGGGTAGAAGCTGCTCCTCTTCGAAAAACTATGTCTAAACACGTGTGCAATTTCATTCTCGAAAACATCGTAACTCGTTTTGGCATTCCCATGACAATCATCACTTACAACGGGCCACAATTTAGCAGTGCCGAGACCAAAACCTTTTGTGAAAGTCTAGGGATCAAACACTCGTTTTCATCCCCTTACTATCCTCAGAGTAATGGGTAGGCAGAGGCAACAAACAAAATGATTATTACAATACTCAAAAAGATACTTACCCAAAGCAAGTGAAGATAGCACGAACAATTGGTATTCGCATTGTGGGCATACCGTACTACACATCGAACTTCAATAAGTAAGACGTCATATAGTCTTGTTTACGGTTCAAAAGTTGTTTTACCTCTGGAATTACAGGTACCATCTTTAAGGATCACACTTTCCGGACTCCTCGACAACGGACAGAACAATGATCTGCGTATCATTGACTTGGATTCAATGGAGGAGGAATGCATACGTGCGCTCGACCAAATTGAGTGGTACCAAAAACAACAACAATAGCGACATCAGCATGACATTCATAAGTGCCCTATCAAAGCAGTCGACCTTGTACTTAAAGCCGTTCGAGAACACCCAGACAAATTCTTAGCCAACTGGGAAGGGCCTTACTTGGTCACTAAAGCATTCGACAATGGAGCATTTAAGTTGGCAGATATGAAAGGAAATGAGTTTGCAAATTTAACCAATCACTCATTTTTGAAGCCATTCTACATCTGAACAAAGTGAGGTACGTGCGAGTCCTGGGGTCACGACTATAAACTAATACCACAGAACAGTCCTGGATTATGACTTAAAACTGATACCACAGCTCGTCTCGACATCATGACGATAAACTAATACCACACAGTGTCTGCAATGATGATAAAATAGCACCCGTCCAACATGACAATAAACTGCCATAGTCGCACTCATCGGAGTCCGCTAAGACTATAAACTGGTTTGCCTCTTCGTGGTCCGCTAAGACTCGAAACTGGCAATGCAACATCCGCCACGACACCAAACGGGCAGTGTCCAATGGGTTATGACATAAAACTAACCCATGATAGTCCACTAAGACTATAAATTGGCAAGTTCGTCTCTGGTTCCTCAATCTGTGGCCACATTCAAACTTCATCAGAATCACTGCATCACCCAATGTCAGATGATCCTACCAACATTGCCACCATTCGTATACAGTACCTGAAATCTCCTCCAGGGTCTTTGTTCCATCAGTTGCTGTTTAAGTCTAAGCTTGCTTATTCACTCATGGTTTTCTTGTCTCCTTGAAGTTGTGTTTGCAGGATGACGCTCAGAGGTATTCGTACAAGAATGCATTCCATCATAAGCAGCAAGATGAGGCAATGTTCACAGCCCACGAGGCAAGACTAAATCAAGTCGTTCACTAGTACATCCCCATTTCCTGGTACATTTCCTACCTACTCACTGACACACTCTACTCAGCCACACGTCTGATACACCCAGTACACTCAAAAATTTGAGCATATCGTTGCGCACTGTAATACTTTTAAGCAGTTGCAACACACAATGTAGCACTTGAGCATGAGTACGCGAGCAAAACACAAATTTTCTTTCTACAAAAAAAAGAGACCCTTGGCACTTCCCATGTAAGCCCTAGGCAGGAAGGCAGTTATCTTGGCACCGAGTACTCATGTCAAAAACAATCAAGAAACATCCAGTTGCATGGATTTGGTGCTCCGCTAACAGTTTCCCCAAAGACAGGTCCTGTTCCTCCAAAGAATGCAATGCATCACCACGAGGCTTTGGTCTTGCCAACAAGTCCTCTTGGACACTAACCAAGAGTCTTGTTCTGCTAAAGAACGCACATCGCATGTCTGGATTTCGAGTCTACTAAATAATGGCTATTGACAAGGATCAACATGACAGACACCAAAGCATCCCCTTTACCAAGTACAATCTCTTGGTCAGTTCCCAATCGCCACAATCTCCATTTCCCCATCCAAATACAAATTTTATGTCTCTCAATCCCGTGTCCTGCTGAACACGGTGCGATGACATCTAGTTGAGTGGCAACGGACACAGTCTGTATCAAGTTTCTTGTGGTGTTTTGCACTTCTTTGTTGACGCTTCTTGGGTCGATTCCTCCAAGCGTCAACAAAGAGGGGCCAATAAAACACCACAAAATTTCTAGCTTAGTACTTTTCCAAGAAGAAGCAAGTCACTACAACCCGCAGATGACCACGGCTACATCTGGTATCAAACATGGCAACTTCAAAGATCAGATATTTAATTTCACTAAGTATGCATTCCCAGCGTATACACTCAACATATATGCTCAAGTTCACATCCACAGCATATACGCCCAGCGTATATGCCCAGCACATCCAACGTATACGCCTAGAGTCTACGCTCACCTGATACAGCATATATGCCCAACGTATACGCCCAGCAAATGTAACATATTGTACACTTGTAAATTTTACACTTTTGCATCCGGTCAATGCGCCATGTGTCCCCCAACCCGAGTCTAACATCAAAACTTGTATAAAAGCCTGAATTTTTACAAGATCCAGGTTGGTTGGCAAAATTTTAGAAAAAACTAGAGAGCAGAGATGCTGAGAACCAGAGCAGAAAACTGTATATGCTAGACAACCCTGTATGTTGAGCATATAGCCTCCACGCTGTGCCTATAGTCCGAACCAGCCCGCAGTCATCCCTGCATCCACTGGGGCTTTTCGTCCGCCTTGTGTCAATCCACAACTGCGTTAGACCGGTGCATTGTACTCTCATTTTGATATGTCATTGTTACATTTTCTTCCCACAATCTGTTACAGTCTGCATTAATTGTTGTATGTATTCTGTTTACGCTCGTGTATGTTTACGTTTTTTTTGCATCTGTTATGCAGTTTACGCTCTATTTTACGCCTGTTACGCCATTCACGTATAACCCAGTGTATTGCACTTCGGTGTATGTTCGGGGAAATCCTTGTCTGATCCGCGTGCGGACCACCCAAGGTACTTTTCCTTCGTTCATTCTAGCTCGCTCTCAGGCGAAGGTAGGATCTTCTGTGCGTGTCCCGCGATCCCA
>MNCI01006203.1:141376-168929 GCA_015680685.1 Gnetum montanum
TATACCATACTCTTGCTTGGCCAACGAGCGTGATAGGAAAGAGCTTGAGTTTTTTCCAACCGTTATCAATGTTGTTCCNAAACCGATCACTTGGGGGACTCCTACTATGGACACATGGAAAATATTCTATCTCTGGGGTGATCAATCCACCAGAGCTTCGCTACTTTACGCCTAGGATGTCAAATGAGGGGAGTGTCGCCTCTTATTTATAGATATGGTGGCGGACCGTGATATCGCGTCGGCCGCGATATCGCGTACGCGATATCACGGCTTGTGCAATCCGCGTCTCATCATTCGTTAAAGAGCTCTACCATTGTTGGCCAATGTCGTATTGAATTTGGTTTTAACGATCTATACCATACTTTTGCTTGGCCAACGAGCGTGATAGGAAAGATCTTGAGTTTTTTCCAACCGTTATCAATGTTGTTCCATGCACAAGCATCATAGAAGGCTTGTAAATGTTGTTGCGGATCTAAGTCATAGCCTCCTAAAAAATTGAAAAAATTGTTTAAATCAAGCTTGGGTAGGTGGCTCTCTTTACAATTCCTATGGGAGATTCGAACAGCCTCTTGTATTTGCATTAGGCTTGTAGTGGCCAATAGGGGTTCATCGTCATCGAGTAGGTTATGCTTTCGTGCATTGGGATGATGTTGCCTTCGTTTATGTTTATAAGAAATCCCCACCTCGGATTGTGTACTCCAATCTTCATTGTCATATAATTCATTGGTTCTCCAATGAATTGCCTCACTAGATATGACATTATCGTAGTCTTGTAGGAGAGGCATAGTTGTGCAATTGTGTGTGCATTTGTATGTGACTTTTTGTAATTATTTCTTCCTAAAAGATATATCGTTAATTCCTATACAGTGACCTTGTATGATATAACTAATCTAGATAACTAGCACCATCCTTGGCAATGACGCCAATGATGAGTGGTGAGGTACCCCTACACTCAACCATACGAATATGAGCGTTTCATGCACGATCTGGTCGAACTCCGCAAATGGACTAGTTGTGGTATCTAGACGGTTACTCATAGATCGTAATTCATTATCTTCCCACCTAAACGAGTATTAGCTTTATCACATATGGTTTAGTCTAGAGTGAGGTGTATGATGTGTTCCTACACTAATGCTACTCCTGGGTATGATGGGAAATAATATCAACTAAGCTAGGAGAGAGGATGAGAGAGAATCTAAACTAGCCTAAGTGCGATGAGCATCCATTCCTTAATCATCCATATACATCTTGGACCTCGTGCACAACTACCACTAGGATTATCAAGCGCATGGGCTAGGTATGCTACTAGGTTACCAAGTAGTCACACTTAAATGCTCGTGATTAAGTCGTACTCATTCTACGGAGATAAGGGTAGAGAGATATTAACTAAGAAAGCAGTAAATAACAATAACAATTAATTAATTGAGCTAAGTGGATGGTGCAATGATGAGGTAATCTCGATCTTTATTGCCGATCATGTGCATGTCCAAGTACGTCACACTTGAATAAGGATGCTGTACAATTACAATCATCACACTGCGGGCATGCACTGGGAGAAAAGGGTTGAGAGAAAAACTACTAAAAACTTAAAACTTAAAACTTAAAACTTCCAAAAAACCTCCTTACCAAATCTTCCTACCTCTTATTTATAGATGAGAAGAAAAGCTACAATATCGCGTACACGATATTGCATCTAGGCTGTGATATTGCGTACGTGATATCATGGGTGCAATATTGCAGCCAACAATTCATGACTCATCAAATACTTTATTCTCCTTCCCTTGGGATATTTTCCATTCAAGAATTTTTTAAAAATAATTCCTTTTATGTTCTAATTCACTAGGTACCATATAGTTAAAAAATTAAAAATATTTTCTTATTTTTAAAAAGTGTTCTTTGGCCAAGGAGTACGAAAGGAGACCTTTATGTCAAAAACATTTACCAAAGTACCAATATTTTTTCATTACCATATTATTCAATATAATGAAAGAAAAGAGTGCAAGTCATAAAGCATCTCATGCTTGTTGATATTTCCATGTATATCAAAAGAGTAGGTGTAACAATGAATTTTTGAAAAATCTATAACATTAGAGACCTTAGCATCTAAACAACCTAAGCATTCAACCTCAAGCTCACCTACCATGAAGCTTGGATGCCTTCACCTTTAAGCACTTCAATTATTAAGTTTCCTAACCTTTAAAGTCCAAAGTTTTGACACTTTAATAATCAAGCACCCCAAATCTTTAAAAGCCTTAATATTTAGGTGCTTCAAATCTTCAAACATCTTAATATAAAAATATTCCAAACATCACATGTTCCTTTTACATATGCTTGAGTAATTTAGAGATGTCATCCTTATTATGATACATATATTGGCAATTCTAAGAATTACTAAATAGTGTCATGATGCTAATAACAAGGCATGTTTGACCCAATGAGAATAGTAAAGAAAAAGAGAAAATTACTAATTTTTAAACCAAATTACTATCCCTAAATCTCTAGGTATATTCAAATATTCTATATATTGTTAATGACTTATTATTTTATAAAATGACATTTTCCTAAGAAAAATAGATAGATGTAGATATTATAAATTTTTAATTAACATTATACTTTTCAAGTCCATTAGATGATGATGTCATTGACATGGCAAGGACCTTGATCATTGATGATAATAACAACTACAAAATGGTAAAATGCTAAAGCTCTAATGAAGCTTATGACATGAAAGAAACATTGTTAAGAGAATTAATTGAGGCAAGTAATGGTAAAGAAAAGAAATTATTAGAATTCAATAAAGCCTCAAGTATTAAATAACAAGAGTCACTTGAATTTGATGAAGCTTTGAATGATCAAGAACAACTGTCACTAATAATACTAACAAAAAATCCTGAAAATTTTAGAGTTTAAGAAAACAAAAGGCATTTCATGATGTATGAAATTATGTAGGTAAACATAGTTATAAACCTAAATGGACCAAAAAATATTTGTTCATAATACTTGTGGAACCAAATAATAAGGATGATGAGGTAACATAACACAAATGTAAAATACGTTTCTAAAAAGCAAAGAAAAAAGCTTTGAATGCAACTAAAGAAGGATATTATTGAAAAACAATAAGGAAAAATGTCCAAAATAATTGAAAAAGATGAAACTTACAAAAAATTTGATGAGCAGTGAAGTATCCCTATGCTCAACCATACAAATATGAGCATCCATGCACAGTTCGGTTGAATTCCAAGGACTAAGTGCTTATGCACCTTTGTGGAACAAGAATGGGTTGATCAATCATTGTCTTCCCAAGCTTACTTGTATGTCACGATTGTATGGTTAAGTAAACTTAAGGCATATGATTTTTATACTTTTTGGTGTTTTTATGTCCTGCTGCTAATAAGGGAGGAGAGAGATAACTAAGTAACTAATTTAATTTGGCTACTTATTGACTAGGCTCTAACTGATCCTAACACCAGTATCTGTTCTCACTTGTCGTACACATCTTGAACCAGTGCAACACTACTAGGATTACTGATGAGTGGCGAGGTACCCCTACGCTCAACCATATGAATACGAGTGTTTCACACACAATCCAGTTGAATTTCAAGGACTAAGTGCTTATGTGCCCTTGTGGAACAAGGATGGGTTGGTTGATCATTGTCTTCCCAAGCTTACCTATATGTCACGATTGTATGGTAAAGTAAGCTTGAGGCATATGATTTTTATAGCTTTTATGTTTTTATGTCTTGCATTAGTAGGGAAGGAGAGAGGTAACTAAGTGACTAATTTAACTTAACTACTCACTAACTAAGTTCTAACTAATCCTAACACCAGCATCCGTTCCCACTTACCGTACACATCCTGAACCAGTGCAACACTGTTGGGATTACCATACGCTAATCATTACTAGGTTACCAAGCATTACACAAATGCTCAAAGTGGTCGTGCTTGTGTAATTTAATGATTTGCTTAAGGACATGTTACATGACTGGCAATAAAGATCGAGATTACTCCCATCATTGCAGCATTCACTTAGATTAATATTGTTGTTTTAATTATTTAATGCTTTCTTTAGTTAAACATTTCCATTTATTGTTATTTATTGTTCCTGTTGTTAAGTGGAATGTGTACACCTTAATCATGAGCATTTAAGTGTAAATACTTGGTCACCTAAAGGTGTATTGTTTGGCACAACTAGTGATGTATACTTGGTAATTCCAAAAGTAGCTCCACAAACTCCAAGACATGCATGGACACTTAATAGTGGATGCCATCATCATAGGCTAATTTAGACTTCATTTTTCATTATTCATTAGTTAATCAATTTATCTCTTTTCATCACCAAGAGTAGCATAGAATTAGGTAACATCATATGTCTCACTCTGGACTAAATCATACGTGACAAAGCTATGACTAGTCCAAGTGGAAAGATAGAGAAGTGTGATCAAGGCATAATGATCTAGATGCTACAACTAGTTCTATCCATGGAATTTGACTAGACTGCACATGAACACTTGTAATTCATATGGTTGGGAATAGGGGTACCTCGCTACTCATCACTACCTGTGGGCATTTCAAAATTGTTGTGGGTACTATTATTTCTTTGTGGATTTCTACCATTTACTTTTAGATAGTATGGTAATTCAACTATTTCATTATGACTCTTAAGAAGAAGTCATTTAAGGCTCTTTCCAAGGACATGAAAGAGATGAAAGAAGCCTTTCAAATGATCTTAGACAAGCTTGAAAGACTAGAATAATGATGAATCGTGATATCGCATATGTGATATCGCGTCTGCGATATTGGATCCACCATGCGATGTCGAATACCCGATATCATGGCCTATCTCCTTGCCTATAAATAAGAGGCAGTACCCTTGGTTCCCACATTAGAAATTAGTCCCTTAGCCAAAATCTTGCCAGTTTTTCCCTCCAAAGTTAGAATTATTTCTATGTGCCCGCAATATGAGTCATAGAGTGAACGAATCTTTATTTGAGCATTGTGTACCTTAGCACACTTTGTGTATGACAATAAAGACAAAATTTATGATAAACCTTCCAGCATACAAAACAGACTAGTTAGTGTTAATTATTATTTAATGCTTTCCTAGTTAATTAATGATTTCTCTCACCTTGCAACTCTCTTAGTTAAATGCACTCAGTACGATCGCTTCAAGCATGCATGTAGCACTTGGTAACCTAGTGACAATTAGTGTTTAGTAATCCTAGTAGCGTTGCACTGGTTCAAGATGTGTACAATGAGTGGGAACGGATACTAGTGTTAGGAGTAATTAGAACTTAGCTAATGAATAGTTAACTTAGATAAGTTATTTAGTTATCTCTCTTCCCCCTCTTACTAGTGTAGGATCTAAAACACATAAAAGCCATAAAAATCATATGCCTTAGGCTTACTTAACCATACAACCATGACATACAAGTAAGTTTGAGAAGATAACGATTAACCAACCCGATATTGTTCCACAAAGGTGCATAGGCACTTAGTCCTTGGAATTCGACCGGATCATGCGTGAAACACTTGTATTCGTATGGTTGAGCGTAGGGGTACCTCCTCGCTCATCATTGGTGCCATTGCCGGGGACTTAGTTGTTTGTGAGCTAAGTAGAACTTAGGAAATCATTTACATTGTTGGAACAAAACCTTAGGGTTAATTAAGAAACAAATAATAGTACATTGTACACTAAACAAGACACAATGTCTTCTTCTTCGCACAAAAGCACTTCACCACCTAGGACTAACACAGGAAGCAATCGGCAGCAAGATACACATAACGTTGATCCGCCAATTCCTCAACAATTTCGTGTGGTATATATTCATCCTAATGAATATGTACCTGACTTCACCTTTATTCTCCACCAAGATGAACAGCTACATTGGCATGACTTGGAAGGTAACATAGTGTTACCTCCTGACCGTTCAATCCCAAGGATGCTTCTTCATGCTCTTACACGAATAGGCATGCAACACTTACACACAGAGTACATTGTGCAGGACTATGATTCGAGAGACTACCGTCCCATAGAAGTGCAACGTCAAAGGGACTTACAATAGGAGAGACACCATAAGTCCTTGAAGGAAAAATAGTCTAAGGATGCTCCCCACATTTTAAGTGAAATTGACGGTGATGAACCTGCCTCAGGTAGTCACCCACATAACGATGTTCCTCCCATTGACTTTGGCCAAGGGGTTGTGTATCAAAACCTTCATTCTACTATTCACAACCCAGGTGCTAATAGCAATGGACACAGAGTGTCTAAAAAAGGAACAAGGACACATGACCAAGGTGGGCATTTTTATCACAATCGTGATCGAGGCAGAGACCATCGAAGAAAAGGTAGTAGACACCATCATGGTGGCAGTTCCCCTTCTTCTTCACCTTCATTGTCTCCTTCACCCTCTCCTTCTGTGTTCGAACGTAGCCATAGAGAAATAGATCGTGAGGATAAGGTCAAACAAAGTGGAAGTCACAAACGAGACAACCAAGATAGAGGATAAGGGAACTCTAGGGAATCACGCCATAGAAAAAGGGAGACTAGGAAACTACGTAGGCACCATAGACGCTACGAACGAGATGATCATGATGAACCCCTACTCACCACGCAAAGCATGCTAGATATAACTAAGGCTATGAGAGTTCTAACATGGCACCAAAAAGATAGTAGGATCAAGAGGTTAGACATGAATAACATCCCATGATTTAAAGGGGGATATAACATTTATTCTCAAATTCACTTACAAGCATTTCACAATGCATGTGCCTTGCAAAACATAGAAAACAACTGGCAAAAACTTAAGTTGTTCCCACAGACACTAATAAAAGAAGCTGAAAGCTGGTACCAGTCCATAGAACTAGAATCCATTTGTAGGTGGAGTACTATGTTAGAATTGTTCAACAATAAGTACCAAACATACTCTCAAGTGTCTAACCTGTGAAAGAAAATCCAAGGATGGAAACAAGGAAGTCATGAACCCTTGGATGCTGCCATGGGCTACTATTATGCACTACTACATCATTGTCCTAGCCATGGTTATTCATAGCAAGATCAACTACGCCATCTCGTACATGGGCTTAGGCATGAACTAAGAAGAACCCTTGGAACTTATGCCTAAAGGAGGTTATCCGAGCTTAGGTTCCATCAAATTCATAGGCTACTGGAGCAAGCTGCTAAGGAAGAAGGTGAACTACAAAAAAGAGAAAGTGTTGAGGAATATAACCAAGATCCTAAACTCCAAAAGAGGGAGTGAGATTTTGTGAGGATGAGGAAGAGTCACCACTCAAAGAGATGGTGAATAGGAAAACCTTGCCTATCTAAAAGTTAGCATCAAAAGTATCGACAAAGGTACACCAAATGTGGGACTCCTTAGATAGTAGGTTTCAAATTTTTCTCAAGGTAGTAGAGGAGTCTAGAGAGCAAGGTAGTGATCATGAAAAAAGGAAAAAGAGAGAAGTAGAAAATGCATGTAACAAGGGTAAGGGTAAAGTTGCTATTATTGAAGAGGTTGTGGACTCAGATATAGATGATGATAGTGGATGTGAGATATGTTAATACGACCATCCTAAGAGATGTTGCCCTATGATCTCACATTTGCAAGAGTCTAGGGTGTATGCACTTAATCCACATTTAAATAAACGGCAAACATCTCGATGGTTACCTTATCCCCAAGGTAATCCAAGGTAGTTTCACCAACCTTTAATGTATTATCCAAGTGGAAGTCCACCACAACCAATTGAGCAACATCAATAGTGACAACACCCACAATCATGATGAATGCCACCACCAAGGCAACAATATCCTTACCGACAACCTAACCTATATGGATATTATGTGCAGCATCCAATCTCTCCACATGACTCTGTTGGTCACGTTACTCCTCAGCATCACTACCAAGCCCACGAGTACTATAGGACTCCCTCTCCTAGGGGCAACATCCCACAAGTGTACCATCCTTCCAATCCGGCTACATCTCTCCCACCAATAGCTCCATTACCACCTGCTCTAGCAATGCAAGGAGAACTCCCTACTTAGCCACAGCAACGCAATGCCACAAGGGCTGTTAATCCTCAACCTACTCTTGGTTCTAACAACCATATGAAGAAAATATTTTTCTTCAGAACCAATGGTCCAACTAAACCTTTGCAACCCCAGGCGACTGAGTCTTTGGACACCTTTGTATTAAATAAAGCTTTAGAAGCCCGTTCGAACTTAACACCACATTCAATGCATATGGTCATGTTAACACATGTTGTTACTGATTGGATCAAAGTTGGCCACCTTCCCAGAAAATTATTTGATCCTAGGAGTCCCCTAATATATCAACAAATCGTTGGGAATGAGCCATGCAAAGCTCTTTTGGATTCAGGTCCCGGTGTTAACCTAATATCCCAAGAAATGTATAAGGCCTGGAATCTGCCTCCATTAAAAAAGAGTAACATCTATTTAGAGTTGGCCAACGAGTCCATCACTGTTTCCTTGGGATTACTGGAGGACATTGTTACCACTGTTTATGGATGGTCATATCCAGCTGACTTCTTGGTGATTCAAGTGAACAATAGTAAGGGGGACTTCCCAATCATAATGGGAAGGGCATGGCTAAGCACTATTGATGCACACCTAGGTATTCGTGATCTCTCCCTAGAAATATCTAAGCAAAATACTTTTGGAAAGATCGAGAAGAAGAAGGTTCCATGCATCACATACAGTGACACAAGGTGCAATTGCATGCAAAGTTCATGGGTTGTGCAAAGTTTAACATTGCCTACATGCAATCAGTGTGCACAAATGATCAACATACAAAGGTGCCTATATGCAGCAGCCACATGACAAGAAGACACCCAATGGTTGATAGCTAATCAAGAAAGTAGCTCACTTCTATGCATGGAACTAATTGAGGGTTTGACTTGTGCTTACATAGATAGCATAGATGCATTAGAGTAAGTCCACTGCCAACTTCCTAGTCCTAACCTAGAAAACATCAACTGGGAGAAGCTAAAAATTTGTAAGAAATTTAAAAAAGAGCCCCTATAGCTAAAATCATTGCCCACCAATATGGAGTACACGTTCCTTAAGAATGGAAAACTAGTAATCATCAATGCAAGACTTGCTCCACAACAAAACGAGAGTCTACTAAAGGTAATAAACAAATGGTCAAAAGCCTTCGCTTGGTCATATTCGGAATTAATTAGAATAGATCCCAAGATATGCTAGCATAGGATTTACACTGACCCCTCCATGAAGCCTCAGAAACAACCACAAATGTGATTGAACCCAAAGTTGAAGCAAGTAGTAAGAGAAGAAATCAAACAGCTTCTAAAGGCTGGGTTCATATACCCCATTGCTGATAGCAAATGAGTTAGCCCCTTAGTAATCATGCCTAAAAAGGGAGGCAAATGGAGGGTGTGTATAGATTTTAGGCTACTAAACATGGCAACATTTAAGGATCACTTTCCGTTGCCATTTGTTGACCAAGTCTTAGACACAATCGCAGGGCATTGCTATTATAGTTTTCTGAACAGATATAGCGGATACAACCAAATACAAATAGCCTCAAAAGAACAAGCCAAAATTGCATTCACCAGTCCTTGGGGAATGTTTGCATACAAAAAAATGTCGTTTGGCTTGTGCAATTTCCCTACAACATTTCAACACTTAGCTCTAAGCATATTCCAGCAGCAGATAGGAAATGGTGTGGAAGTCTTTATGGATGAATTCTCCACTTATGGAGCAAGTTTTGATCAAGCCTTGGACCGATTAGAGCAAGTGTTGAAAGGATGTGTAGAAACTAATTTGAGGCTCAACTAGCAAAAAAGCCATTTGATGGTCTAAGAAGGTGTAGTACTGGGGCATAAAAATTCACATGTAGGGATAGAGGTAGACCCTGAGAAAATCAAAATCATCCAAGGAATCACCTGTCAACCAAAAACTATCAAGGACATTCAGTCATTCCTTAGACAAACTAGCTACTATGGGAGATTCATAGAGAACTTTTCAGATATTTCCAAACGATTGGTAGAGTTAACGAAAAAGGACGTACCCTTCGAGTGGACTAGGGAATACGAACTAGCTTTCCAAACTTTGAAATAGAAGCTAGTAGAAACACCCATTCTATAAGCTCCTAACTGGTCCAGACCATTCCATGTCATGACTGATGCATTTGACTATGCCTTAGGAGTTGTACTTACATAATTAGATGACTAGAAACATCCCTATTACATCCACTATGCAAGCAAAAGTATAGCTGGTGCACAACTTAACTACACTACTATAGAAAAATAATTAATGGCTATAGTGTTTGCACTAGAAAAATTTAGGCACTATGTATCAGGGTACAAAGTATTCATACACATAGATCATAGTGTAATTTGGTTCCTCATGAATAAGCCAATGGTAAGCCCCTATATTATACGATGGCTGGTAATCCTACAAGAGTTTGATTTAACAATGATCGATCGTAAAGGCACCGAGAACATAGTTGTTGATCATTTATCTCGGTTGCACTGGGATAGCAAAGAGGATGAGTATCCCATTTTTGATCACTTCCTTAATGAGTTCCTTTTTGCCAGTGTAGTGAATGACCAATCACCCACGGAGATGAACTAGTATGGTAGCATTCTTACCTATCTCCTTACCCAACAAACACCACAAGAGCTAGATCTTAAGAAGAAACAATAGTTTCTTCACAGAGCCAAGTACTTTATGGAAATCAATGAACAACTTTACAAAGTATGTCCCGATGGCTTCATTTGATGGTGTGTTCCCAATAGAGATCAATTGAGAGTTCTCTGAGATGCTCATGAGGGCCCTTGTGGGGGTCATTATGCTAGGAGATGAACAACCATCAAGATCCTGCTTGCAGGATATTATTGGCCTACTTTGTTCCAGGACACCATTCAATTTGTCCAATCTTGTGAGCGCTGTCAATGTGATGGGGGAATGACTGCTAGAATGGAGGGTCTACAATAATGGATTCAACTATTAGAACCCTTCGACATTTGGGGGATTGATTTTATGGGGCCCATTACACCAATGTCCAATGGAAAACCTTACATCGTAGTTGCTGTAGACTACTTAACAAAATAGGCTGAAGCAGCTACCATCAACGATTACACATCATCTACAGTTGCATGATTTGCTCAACAACAAGTCGTCAACAGGTTTGGTGTGTCACGTGCACTTATCTCAAATAATGGCACATACTTTACAAGTGTAACTTTTTAGAAGTTAATGCAACGCTTAGGGGTTGAGCACAAATTGACTACACCATACCACCCCCAAGAAAATGGTCAAGCCAAGGTCACCAATAGGGAGATTACTAAGATACTGACCAAAACCATTAGCAAGTATAGGTGAGACTAGAGCACTAAATTGAATGATGCTCTTTGGGCATACTGCTCCACATGGAAACTCCCTATAGGCTACTCTCCCTATGAGTTAGTGTATGGAAAACTTCTAACACTCCTTATCCAAACTGAGCTCTGTACGCTAGCCATGGCATGTGACCTCAACCTTGACCTTGATCTAGCACAAAAACAAAGGTTGATGACTCTTAACTTACTAGACGAGAACCGATTAGCTACCCTATCATCTAATGAGTTGCATAAGGCATTTAATAAACAATGTCATCACCTTAAAATTAGGAAAGTTAAGTATCAACCTAGAGATAACATTTTGTATTGGAACCCCACACATGTGTCACAACGTACCAAATTTCAAACATTGTGGAAAGGACCTTACATTATCTATGTAACTTTTCCTTTAGGGGCCATGACCATATATAAGCCTGAGAGCCTAGATAAAAGACTATTAGTCAACGTGCAACAAGCAAAACCTTTCCATGAGATTAGGATAGCTAGAACATATGCTACCTCTGTAGGTGGACAACCTTGCTCATTATTGAAGGCCCTCAGTTCTTTCTAAGTTTTTGTTTTACATATTTTTTGTTTTTACACATTTTTTTTGCACATTTCTTTAGTTTTTCTTGTTTTTGTTTTACACCATCATTCATATTTTTACCATTTCTTTGTGTGATTACTTTATTTTGTTCATCACCCAATAAGTGTTCATGATGGTGGTATGAATAATATCATATTGATTGCTAATGTTTGGATTATACCTTTGAAGTATGATGTCAATATTAAGGTATGGTTCTTTTGATTAAATAAGAAATGAGTCCACGTCGTTCATACATCCATGAAATCCTATGGTCTCCCTTGGCTTGGAACTATACAGTACCTTTCTCTAATAAAATTGTTAATGAATTGGTGGCTAGGTATTTCTCAAACTAAGGAAGGACTCAAGGGATGAAAAGTGTGTGACTTCAAAGGGATTTGATGTATTTGTGCTAGCTATTCTCTTGAGTGCTTGGATGCTTTTTCTTTAGGTTTTTTGCCATTCTGACCATTCATCAAATCACCAAAAGTTGAGTACATAAAAATAAGTCTTTGCATGGTGTGGTTCTCACGCGAAAAACACAAAAAAAATAGTGAGAATTCAAAGCACACTCCTTAGACATAGTAAAGAAATTGGGCTACACACACTGGTTATGGCACTAGAAAGACATGTTACGCATGCCTGAAGGTTCCCTCTAACTAAGGCCCTTTCTCACTTCCTAGTTCTCCATCTCGCTCTCCTCGGAATGGTGGTGACTTTTTGTAGAGGCATTCTTCTTGCTTCAAGAGGATAGGTTGGTCAAATGTGTTGATGCAAGGTCACTGAATGCAATTTGTTGAGCCTAGATTTGGAATGAGTTCTACTCAGTCACATTAGCCATAAAACACACAAGGGACTTTACACAACCTTGTTCTTGGTTTTCCATTCCATTCTCTCCTCTCCACCTTTCTTTTTCCATTTTTCACCTCATTGCCAATTTTATCATTAGTCCATACCTTGGTTGATGCATCATTTTTCCTTGGTAATTTCTTGTGGGTAAGTTTTTAACTCTTGCTTCCAAATGACATTCCTAGAGCCTACGAACTCTTTGGGTTGTAGGTCTATTAGGGAATCGAAGGCATGAGCCTGCTTTGGGGAGGACCCACTAGCATTCCTTTTTGGTGCACTTGTTAACTTCTTTCCCTTAAACATTTCCTGCAATCAACAATTTTTTGTTTCATCCCCATCCATGACATCCATTTTATTGGCGTTGTTATTGTTACTTTTTCTCCATCTTTCTTATTCCTTATCCCTTATCTTTTTCCATCCTATCACTACCGAAGGTTCACTCTTAGTCATGGGGGGCACCCTGGTACGATTTTTTCAATTTTTCCTAACCCCTACACCTTAGGTAGTCACTAGTGTTAAAACTCCAAAATCAGTATCTGCCATAACCACAACTCAGCCAATGCACTTTACATCAGAGCAAGGTATCAACTGCATTATGATTTATCTACCCTCGCTCATTTGNGAGCAAGGTATCAACTATATTATGATTTATCTACCCTCGCTCATTTGTAACCATGTTATGTGTGCAAATGATGATCATACAACAATGGATTGGGCTTGGAGGAAACACTTAGGATGGACTAGAACTGGAACGTTTACAAAAGAAGCAAGATTGGTGGTGTGGCTATGGATAAATAACGGAAGGCACAATCTTGGCATCGGTAGCAACATGTCTTCTTTTTTCTTCTCTCTCTCCTTCTCTTCCAGCTACTAAATAAGGCTAGATGTCATTTATGTACAGGGTTCACTTTTGTGATCATGAACACTAATGTTATCATGTATTATATTGTTGATCCGTTCACTAGGCACGTTGAGTCTGTCACCCTGTTCCACCGTCAATGGTCGTTCAGTTAATAATCCCATACCTTCCCAACATTTTGTAAGGAACTCGAGGACGAGTTTTCATTCAGTCATGGGAGTATGATGAACTGCGATATTGCGTACATGATATCGAATCCACCATGCAATGTCGGATACCTGATATCGTGACCCATCTCCTTGCCTATAAATAAGAGGTGGTGCCCTTGGTTCCCACATTAGAAGTTAGTCCCTTAGCCAAACTCTTGCCAGTTTTCCCTCCAAAGTTAGAATTATTTCTGCGTTCCCGCAGTAGGAGTCATAGAGTGAACGGATCTTTATTTGAGCATTGTGTACCTGAGCACACTTTGTGTAAGGCAATAAAGATAAACTTTATGATAAACCTTGCAGCATACAGAATAGATTAACTAGTGTTAATTATTATTTAATGCTTTCCTAGTTAATTAATGATTTCTCTCACCTTACAACTCTCTTAGTTAAATGCACTCAGTACGACCGCTTCTAGCATGCGTGTAGCGCTTGGTAACTCAGTGATGATTAGCATTTGGTAATCCTAGCAGCGTTGCACTAGTTTAGGATGTGTACGACGAGTGGGAACAGATACTGCTATTAGGAGTAATTAGAACTTAGCTAATGAATAGTTAACTTAGATAAGTTATTTAGTAAGCAATTAATTTAGTAGCTAATTAGAACTTTAATGCACTTTAATTAAGAAATTAATTTCCAGTTGTTAATGAACACAAGCACAACCACTTCAAGCATACGTGTAGCACTTGGTAACCCAGTAGCACCACATGCATTCAAGATGTGTTTGGGGAGTGGGAATGGGTACTTGTGTTAGACTAGCTAGGTAGTACATTAGTTAGATATTAAATTCCTCTACCTTTCATTCTTGTTTTAGGAGATTAAACTTATAAAATATAAAATGATAAAAATCATATACCTCAGTTGCTCTTAACCATATACTTGCACCTCACAAGTGGAACTAAGAAGACAATGATTGTTCCAATTAGATTCACGTCTTAGAACTAGTGTACTTAAGAACTTAAGGTCTATGGAGTTTGATCAGATCACAAGTGAACACTTGTGATTCATATGGATGGACATAGGGGTACCTCGCTCATAAAAAGCCAAGATTAATGATAATTCTTTTAAAATTGACTTGTTAAATGATGTTGATATGTCTTTTGTATTTAATGTTTTAGATCTTGTGCACTATCATGGACTAGTTGATGAGGAGACCATCCAAGGTTGCATCGATGAGTTGAAGGGGGCTATTGATCAGCCCAAGCCTTTAATGGAGAGGAAGGCAATTGTACTCAAGTAGAGGGAAGCTTTTAGTACTCGAGGAGTCAAAAGGCATGAATATATGATCCACTAGGAGGATTAGTCTATGAATGATGTTGTATGGATCCACGAGATCAAACTTCATAAGTGGGGAATCACTTCAACCCTTGCTCCATTGTTCACATGAGTTGACTTTTTAAAGGGTGGAAGAGATAATATAGTGATACCTCTTTTGATTCCCTTGTTCTTTTCCTATGTGTGTGTTTTTGTAGGTTTCAAGGTATGTGGAGATGTCTTGGAGGTCAAGGAGACATCTTATCAAGAGTTGAGACTTCATAGGAAATGTTTGAGATATGCAAGAGACTTCTCTACCAAGATCTAAGTCTTTGTAGGAGACATCTCTCATTGGATAGGAGACATCTTAAGTGGAGATGTCTCCCAAACAAATGAGACATCTTTGCCAAGAGGAGACATCTCACTGACAATGTTGTAATTTGGCAAGAGATGACCTATATCACTAGGGAAATTTCCAAAATTGTTGTTCCAATTTGGAAAATGGCCAGAAGAAGGTAGAAAAAGATGGAAATAGCATGGGAACTCAAAGTTGAGCTTGAGAAAGGTTTCCTAGGGGTTTTGTCTTATTTTCCTAATAAAAATGATTTGTGTTTCATATATGTAGACATGTAGAGAGATGGAGAGATGAGATTTCATGTAAGTTCATGTGTGAGTTTGGGCAAGAGTGTGAAAAAGCACATTAAGTATGTGTATAGGTGTTGTAGCTTCAAGGTCAATTGTGTTATGTGTTGGCAAGTGTGTCCTAGCCTTAACAAAATTTACATCACTTTTTAACATTCATGCTTGAACTTAAGTTAGCAAAACAATTCAAGATAGAGAATTGTGGCTTAATACTAATATTTGTTATAAAGCAAGAAAGTGGTACCATTGGTAAAAGATATTAATTTAATCGCATTATTACTCTTATGTTGAGAATATTTACCATCAACTATAGCTTTTTTGTCCATACTAGTTTTAATCTTTGAGTTAGAAGTATTCTAGTCAAATAAGGAAAAATTTATCTTATGAACCATCTATCCATGTTGCTTAATACTTTCTGTAGTGTCAATAGAAATATACATAGGAGCTTTTGTCTTCTCTAAATTCTTTATTGCCATTTGATCATCCTTATCATTGACATTAACTTGATTTTTCATATCTTCAACTTCATATTGTTTTTTTTTTTAATTTTTAACTTCAACACATTTTCTTACTTTATAATCTTTTTTCTTAAGCATAAAAGGACATGCATTAAACAAATGCCTTTCACAATGACAAAAGTTGCAAGAATTAGGAAGACTATAATATGTAATTAGTTGAGTCTTTTCTCTTGATTGTAATACCAATTCTTTTTTATGATTGAGAAGGTTGATTTCAACCATAAGAAAAAACATCTACAAAACTTAAAAGTTGTAGAAATAAATTCTATATGCTTAATGAGACTAAAAACTAGTAATTTTTTGCTCAAATTTATGAAAAATTGACAAAAAATTATAGAACTTGACAAAATATGGAATTGAAGTAGATTCTTTAAATTGGGCATCAAAATTTAGAGCCCACTTATATGAATGATTCATCACTATGTTAACATACTAATTCTTGTTTCAATATAGCCTTAATTTGCAACCATAGTGTTTATGGTATTTAAAAGATGCTTTTCAAATTCACTTCCACACTAATCCATTACAACTATATGTAGTTCCATAATAACCTTTTTTTTTGTAACACTTCTTTTTGTTTATTTATCCATTCAAAAATGTTATCATGTTGAATAAGAATTTTTTACATATCTTTTGTAACTTTTTTTCCTAATTAACTAGATGTTTTAGTTGGTTCTTAGTTTTTGCATTTAAAATTAAGTGGAAGCATTTATAAAGCTAATTTTACAAATGAAGTGTTACCTTAATAGCAAGATTCTTGATTTAAAAGCTCAAGTTTAATTTTGATAAGGAATACTAAATTATAAAGTTCTAATTAAACTATATATCTTAATGCCATAATTTCATCTAACATAACTTTGAGTGGAGTGGACCAAACAACTTAGTAAACGGAACTAGACAATGCCGTATCAACTAAAAACTCAATAAAACACAAAAACCGGTTGGTTACTCATGGGTCCCAACTCCCATATACCTCCTAGTGGCACAAAACCTGACAATACCCAACACCAAATCCCAATTTCCAAACCAAAAGAACCCAAGACTACTCCTATAAATACACCTTGTCCATCAACACGGAAACCCAAAGCACCGGCACCAGAGCATGAAGGCCACTTTCCCCCTTAACAAGGCAAATCCCATCATCCAAACACGCCCTGCAGCAGCGCCGGAACGCCAAATTTGTTCCGAATTCTCCCACGGCACCAAAATCAGGGTCAGAATCCGCACAGGAACAAAACTCAAACTCAAACTCAGCATCTCAGCTACATCCTCCTCCTCAGATTACTTCTACTGGCAGCCAATGGCATCTTCACTATCTCCCCTAACGAAGGAGGAGGAGGATCCGCAATCAGAGACGCAGAGTTTGGCCAAATACTTGAATCCGGCTGCACTGGATTGTGCAGCGGCACTGGGCGAATGGCTCCGAGCTCGCATGCCATCGGCGGACCTGGCGCGCTGGGGCGCCCAACCAGGCACGAAAACGCTGCAGAATCTCTGGACCGAATTGTTGCAGGGCGAGATCACGTTGCAGGATGCTCGTCCGCCCAAACGCACTGTCAATGTTGCCTGCGTCTCCATTCGCAGCGAAGACATGCCGGGGCGTGTTCTGATTGAATCGCATCAGTTCCTCACCGACGGCGCTCTCCGTCCCAGAAAGCGCCCACTCTCGGAGAAAATGAAGGCCGGGGAAACAGTGCCGGAGGCCTGCCTCCGCGGAATTGCAGAAGAGCTCGGAAGCATTCTGGAATTGGAGCAGCGTTCTTGTTCTGATTCTGGTCCTGGTTCTATTTCTGCTTCGAGTTTTGTGGCGTCCAAGGTGAGGCTTTTGCTGGATTCATACGTGCGACAGGTGGAGGAGCGGGATTCTGTGTCTTATCCGGGATTGCCCGGTTGTTATGTGTTGCATTCGTTGGATGCGGTGGTTTCTGGTTTGCCCACCTGCGATTTTGTGACAGATGAGGATGAGGATGAGCATGAGCATCATGAAGCAGGAGGAGGGCCTCTTGTCAATGGCGGTGCTGTTGGTGTCAAGAAGCATTATTGGACTTGGGTTCCTGAACAGGAGGTCTCTAAGTGATTGGTTCCAAGGATTCCTTTTTTTGCCCCGGGGGATTTGTTGATATAGGTATTTATTTTATTTCTATTGTTGCTGTTTTTTTTTCCTTCGCCGGTTTTTGTTTGTGGCCATGAATGAAGAATTTTTTTTTGTTAATTCTAGATTTTGACACAGTAATTTTAGCTGTTATTATTGGACGAAGAGAGTTTTTGTTTATGGAAATTCGTGGCAGTGTTTGTCTTTCCGGGGAGTTCTCTGAACTAACAATGAACGGTATACGTCAGGTTGGAATGAGTTGGCTGATATCCTAAAAAGAATATTCTCATCCACCAAATTATCCAGTTTCTACCGTTTTTTTCCTTTTAGGTTATTAAGTGCATACCATGATGCTAAATTAATAACTAGCTTTCACGAAGAGAATTTATGCTAAGAATGCGTTGGACATACCACCGGTTAATAAGTTAAATTTCTAGTCTTTGATATTTAATATCATAGTACTACCTCTATATGTCCTTATAGTCAAAAAATTTTAGGTTCTGAATCAAATATGGCATAGGAAAACTTCGTCTATAATTCTTGATCATTTTCAATATATGCAAGTCTTGATGGAATACAGAGAAATCCATAACCATAAGGCTCCTGGATATGGCAACTTATACTGTCAAAATTCATTGTCCAATACAATTATCAACACCCCTGAAGGGATGATAAACCATTTGTTGTGTAAAAATGAAGGCTGACCTTTAGTAATGATCCAGTTAATCTGAAATATTTGTTACCACATTATAAAACTGAGTGAATTTGTTTTATTAGCATCGCTTCTGTATTTAACATGGGGTTGATTTTTGATTTGATTGATTTTGTATCTTGAAAAGGTAAATATAAAGTGAAGAAACCAGATTGGGGCTAATGAATCTGCATCCATGAGTCTCCAGGGACACCATGAGCCATTAGTGTCATGTAAAGCATAAGCAAATGCTCTGCATGAATCTTTGAAAGTTGAGAATGAAGGAAATATATAAGTTACCATGCCATGGGGATACCTACTTAAATCAGTAACATTAAAGTTTGGAAATATAGTATCCGGAAAAACATGACGAACTAGAAGTGGTTAATATGCATGTTGCTTTATTAACTGAAATTTTATGTGGCTTCCAACTTTTATGTGCTGTCGGAGCAGCATCTGACTTCAAATGACTCTTCTGGATCGTGGTAATAATTCTCCTGAAGACAATAATGTTTAGCTTATAATCTAGAAAACATTTGAATGTACAACAGATATGTATATGCTGAATTACAGAAGTAAAATGTAGACAATAACATATAGAATTTTAAAAGGAAATTGCAGTTGGATTTCTTCATATAAGGCATATATCTGAGCTTACTAGAACGCTTGAAAATGTAAGCATTGAACTAAGGGCTATGCATAATTTCTAGAAAACTGTTAACGATTTTCCCAGCCTAAGACTCATTTGACAAGTGACAAGTAAATATAAAAACTTACCAATACTACTTATCATTTGGTACACTTAATGGACAGTAAAGAGTGCATAAGTTGCTAGATTAGCAATTTTTTTTAAAAAAGGAAACCCATTGACCAACAAAATAAGGAAAAGAAAAAGAGTGGATAGAGGTTGAGTTGGTATAAACTAAGACATCAATTACAAGGGTACAGGTTTAATGCCTTGTAGAGTTTGTCAACTTATATCTTCTTGGCAACAGTAATCAACTTGGATCATGTTGATACACTTTTGTGAAGAAGTCAAGGCATTACCTCTGTCCAACAAGTCTAGTCAAGTTGAGCTTCAGCCTACTGCTCAACACTTAAGGCATTGGTCTCCCTAATACATAGATCTATCTTTTAAAGCTCATGTTTTTACCTGTAGCTCTTTCTGAAATTTTATATAATGACTCTACAGTAAGCTGCATGGGCATATGCAATGTATATAAATGACAAGGGAGACCATGTGCATGGTTTGAACTGCACATTGAGTAATCTTAAATAATTGAAATTGTGCATCATCGTTGCCCGATTTCTTCCATTGTGGCATTTTTAATGACAGGTGTCAGTATAAAAGCTGAGCCAGGTTCATGCAATGTTTACTACCATGTTCACTCTTCTCCATTGAGGACTTTTTATTTTCTTTGAAATTTTGGTATTTACATTGTTAATTGAATTTCAAATTTTTGAAATATGTAAATTATTATTAGTTTTGAAGAAATAATCCTTATCAAGGGGGTGATATATTCTTATCTCTTATTCATAAACTATGAGCCACATGAGCATGTGCACACCTCCCAAGATGACTTTGAATTGAGTGCTAGTTTCATGTGGATTATTTACATCCATGTTTTCTGTCGGAAAACTGTCCCATTCTGTTCAAGAGGAAAGGATTTTACCACTTATCACAAATAGCAAGCATGGTACAAGGGAAGAAAACCTGGCTTTAATATCAACTATTGTGGACTAAGTCGGTGCCTCCGTTTGGCACCAAATCAACCCTGACTACACCTTTCCTTATCCGATATGAGTGATATAACGCCTGGTTGGTTACTTTGATGAAAAGAATATTTTGTGAATGCATCAATAAATTAACATAATATACATAGTGCATTAGCTCATAGCTTATTAGTGAACACTCATGCATTATGTTAACTGGCACCCCTATTTGCTGGATCAAACCTGTTGACTGAGAACAACCTGAGAAAGGAAAGACTATGAATTGGCTGAAACCAGTAGTGTTTAGCTGTCCAGGAAAAAACAATAAAAAAAACATACACGCGCGCAAAAAGCAGTAAAAATTGGAACAGATAAGATCAAAATTAAACAAAAGCAACGAAAAGAAGGCCGAGAATCAAAAGAATAGAATATCTACACACAAGAGATCATACATGTCAATAGTTGGCGACAATCCGTAGGCATTACTGGTAGAGTCCAGGAATACCTGGACGCTCCAACAATATTTCCCAACTATTCCAATCACAAGCCTAGGTGAAAAAGAGTGAAACTGATGTCATGTTAGGAGCTAACCATAGAAATCCTGTCAATCAGTTAATGCTGATTACTTCTACTGTTAGCCTGAAAAATTCTTGATGGATTTCAAGTTTTGCACACCATTAGAAATTTTTAACGTTGTCAAAAACAAAGATTTGTTAAGTATACAAACATTCTATTATGTTACTATAGTCTTGGAACTTGAAAACTCTGAATAGATAACTTGAAAAGCCTGGTCCCATATTTCAAGTTATTTGTGGCTTTTAACTGCCAAATTCTCAAGTTACACATAGTTCATTATGGGAGCTCCGTGTGATCTAGTTGACTAATTAATTTTATTGTTGACGATAATTACTTTCTTTATTTAATACTTGTCGGTGGTTTTGTTAGTATTTGGTTTATGAATTTGATCAACTATTAATTATAACTTCATAAGGTCATCTTAACTTGAAAATACGTAGGATTCTTTCTTTCTTTCTTTTTTTAAGAAAAAAAAAACCCCTATAGATATGCGTTCTTTTTCCAAGAACGAAATTCTAGGTATCTGTTGTTGCTTGGTCTCAAGTTTAAAGTGTTACTGTTAAGAATATATATATCAGTTTTCCCATTTTCTTGCCATACGGCCCTTGCTAATTCAGATACAATATAAGTTTGGTAAACATGATTTCCTTTATTTGAAATAATTTCACACATGAATCTACTGGTCTCTGATTTTCTTTTGAGAATGAGATGAAATGATTTTCTTCATTTTGAAAGTTGTGATAAGAAATAGAATGTGATATTTTCAACATCACACATGAATTTCATCTTACGTGCAGGTTGTGGTGCCATGATACTTGTGTCAACGATATGCCTGTTTTTTTAAATCACTGGGTGTGGACAAGAAAGATCTATCAACCAATTTATTTTTCACTGTCAACAGTGAATGAAAATATTAACATTGCAAGCCATCATTGCAAATGTTGTTGCAATTGCATGTCTGCGGCATTGTAGGACGTAGTGAGACCTGTTTGATCAAGGAATCCCAGCCAATCTTAGAGTAGAAGATAACTAGAACTGAGTTAAAATACATCTCCATTATTGGATTCTGGATATGAAATGGAGAAAGGATTCTTGCTTTTACACAAGCTATCAGTCGTATCAATGTCATCAGGTATCATTATTGGCCTGCTTACCATTAGATTTTGTGACCCTACCTATTGAATTCAAACCATGAATCCTTCAGACATTAAATGCTTACTAGAGTTGTAGATGTTCAATCAGTTATCGAAGATCTCAATTAATAGGCTAGAATGAAATAACCTGTTACAACATTTGTACAATATTCTAGAATTTTCTGGACATAAATCCAGACAGCTGCATCTCTACAAGGCTAGCAAAAACATAAATCCTTATACCTCGATTGTATAATTTTTGAGCAGCTTGTTTATGACATATGCAGTTTTGATCTTTCGATGCTATCTTTATGGAAAGTATTCACAATCTAGTCACTATAGACTGGTGATATAGATATTTTCCGTAGGGATTGCTGTCACAATATTATATGTTCATTTATTTATTTTTTGAGGGCATGATGAAGTTAGCATAGTGATATCTGCTACAATCTCTTTAACAGTTATTGTGTTAAGTTCAATTCTTTATAATCAATCTAAGTTTTCTGCGTAATTTGACAAAAGAATTATATTGGAAGAAGAGAGTGCTGATGCTGACTAGCATCAGTGCATCAAAATAGTGTTTACTGACACTAGGAAAATTGCAATTTCAAGACAAGCTTTTAATCTTTATCAGTTACCCAAGATGAATTGTCTTTTTTTTTTCTCACTTTTTTAGCCAACCAAAGAATTAGCCATATAATAAACTTTAAATATGGTTATCCATATAACACGTTTGATGGATTGCTTAGCAAAGGTTTTCATTTTTTATGGTTGACATTAAACTCTAAAGATTTTGTTCGGTGCATACAATATGCATGATACGCTGCAGAAATTGTTTGTGCTAAGGGATTGTTCAAGTACATTAATATATTTTTCTAGTAAGAAACTATATTTTGAAGCATTG
The DNA here is from genome assembly GCA_015680685.1 of Gnetum montanum. Taxonomy (NCBI): domain Eukaryota; kingdom Viridiplantae; phylum Streptophyta; class Gnetopsida; order Gnetales; family Gnetaceae; genus Gnetum; species Gnetum montanum. Next base: position 164,752 of record MNCI01006203.1, read on the forward strand.
CATTCACTCCAATAAGTTAAGCTGAGGTATATAAGCATTTATAGTAACTTGTTGAACTGATCGTTCGGTTATACTAAGATCTTGATAATTGTTATGTTCAAAATGAAGTAATATGAATAATATATCTTATGATTCACAGGTTTGCTAATTGAAACAACTTGCTTTTGTAGATCTATGGTAAGAAGTCTTTCAATGTTCTGCACAGAATCTTTCCTCAACTTGGCTTCTACTTCTCTTTCACAACTATGGCTGTTTTAATCTTTTGTGACTTCTTTTAACATGTATACATCTTTGTGCATTGGAAAGCACCTCTTTTCTTCTTAATGAAGTTTACATGCCATGGTCTTTCATGGAATTTCAACTCCATCTTAGTTCATCATACTATCATGTTTTTTCTGTTCTTGGTCATGTGACTCGTTGTAACGAACACTAATATGTTGTTCCCTTATTATACTGTTTGTCTATATGAATTGATCTTTCTTCACTATCTATTCCTTGACAGGCATTTTCTTATTTGATTTCAGTATACAAAATATGTATTCCTTTAATGGATTATAGTTTTCTTCTGTTATTCTAACAGAATCTTAAATCAATTTTTCATAACACAATTAATTTATCATGAAAATTTTAACCAAATAAACAGTGTCATTAGTAGATACATAATTGAAAATGGGAAGGGCCCATCTACCAATCTTCTCTAGTCACTTGCTTTCTTGTTCTTTCTTGATTGTGTCCGTGGGTCTGTACTCCTCACTTCTTAATGGGAGAATTTTCTTAAATTTAGGAACTCTCAGAATCTTAAAAAATCTTTTCTAGGTAGTGATTTGCTTAATTTGTCTACCTTCTAGGACTTGGTGTGGACATACTACAAGGTGATGAGCTTACTATCATACCTTTGATGTAGGAAATATATGTCAACTTCAATATGCTTGCTCAATTTATGGTAAATTGGATTTTGTGTAATCTTGATTGTTATTGTATTCTCATAATATAATGTAATAAATTTTGGTAATTGGATCCCAATTTCTTCAAATAGTTGATCAAACCATATTAGGTCTTTGAAAGTTCCTCACATTACAATATATTCAGCTTCCCTAAAAGATATTAAAATTTTTTTTTTTGTCGTTTAACACTACCCCAATTTAGTGTTGATGATTCCAATTATATTATAAATCTAGTATGTGACTATTCGGTGGTTTGGTCTAGTACCCAATCTACATCTGAATAGGCAATCATCTTGAGGTATTTGTCATCTATGTACTCTAATCCAATGTTTGCAATTCCTTTTACATTAGGATGTCCATTCTAGCTTTCATGTGTGCTTTTATGGGGTTTTGTCTCTAGATGGCTAATACATTTAGTACATATTGAATATCTGGTCATGTGTTGGTTACATACATTAACAATCCAATTGACTGTCACTATTGTGTTGGATGTCTTTGGTTTTTTTTTTTTGTCTTTAAGTCTTGAGGACATTAGAATCACAGTTGTATGATCTTTCATGTTATAATCCTCCACTAGTTTTGGCACATGTATTTTCTACATTATAACTATCTTTGTCCATCCAATTGAATTTCCATGCCTAGGAGATAATGCATTAATCCTAAGTCAAAAAATCTTAAAGTTATTCTTAGAGTTGTTTTGAAGTTATTGAAAATTTGTTGATCCCCTCTAATAAGCAATATATCATTCACATGAAATGTTAATAATATTTGCAATATTCCATTGGTTTTCCAATAGAACAAATTCTCATCCTTCATTGATTTATGGAAGTCATGATTCTTCATGAAAGCTTCCATTCGTTGGTACCATGTTCTACAAGCTTGGTTTAGTCTAGGTAAGGCTTGCTTCAATCTGCACACCATACCTTCATCTTTTATAAATTCCTTTAATTGCTTCATATAAATTTTCTCTTTCAATTCTCCATATAAGAAAGCATACTTCACATCGATCTAATACAACTAATAATTTCTTCTTGCTATTGCAATCATTACTTTGAAGGTTTGTCTCTTTATAGTAAACTCCTTGTTAACTAGCCTAGTTTGACACTTATCCAAGCCTTTGTTTTCCTTTCACTTTGTAGTGAATACTCATTTTTTTGAGGGAAAGTTCAGATCTACCTAGGACATTCCCCTAAGTTAGCAATATAGCAAGTGTAAAGGGGGTGTTGCTACTAGGCTTTGAATCGAGCACCTAAAGTTATGCAAATACTTTTATTTATTGGTTTTGGCACCAATTTCCACACCTTCCATTTGATCATCTTATTGAAATCTACTTGCAGGGCTTTACATTGTTTGGAGTTTTCTTATCTAGAATGTTTGTACAAAAGGAAATTTCTTCATCTCATTGTCTCTTTTGGTTTCTTATTATTACTAGTTGGTTGAAAGCTATTGACAATATCTTTCTTGCTTTTTTAATGATTTTGTGCCACTATCTTGATCTTTTTGTTTGATCTTCTAGGGATCTATTCTCCTAATGATCTTCCTCACTGCCTTGGATATTTTATACCTCTTCATGTTGTTTTCCGGTTAATTTTAACAGAATCTCCTTCTGAGTCTTCATCTATGTTTATTTGTGGAGTATGTTCCATTGGCATCCCACTAATCAAATTGTTCTCATTGCAGATTACATCTCTTAATATTACCAAAATTTTTGATTGATGAGTCATCAATTTGTCAGGCCCTGATATTGGATACTCGATATTAGAGCCCTGATGTCGGGTACTCAATGTCAACGCCAGAAAGTGATGTCGAATATTCAATGTCATCTTCTTTGGGTTAGCCTATAAACACAGCACTTGGGTGCATGGTTGAGACATGATGTAGGGAAGATAGTTTCAGTTTTCAATTTTTGATTATCTTTCTTAAAGTTCTGTAATTCCTAGTGCATGCCTGCAATGTGATGTTTGTAATCATATGACATCTTTGGTCTAGTGTGATGTACTTGGACATGTTACATGATTGAAAATAAAGATCGAGATTACTCTCGTCATTGCAACATCCACTTAGATTTATTATTGCTTTAATCATTTAATTGTTCAATTATTACTATTTTCTTTAGTTAATGTTCTAATTATTGCTATTTACTCTTCTTGTCATTAAGCGGAATGCATACACCTTAATCACGAGTGCTTAAGTGTAAGTACTTAGTAATCCAGCAATGTATCGTTTGGCACATCCAGTGACATGCTTGGTAATCCCAAAAGTAGTCTCATGAAGTCCAAAGCATGTTCAAATGATTAAGAGCGAATACTCATGGCACGTAGGCTAGTTTAGATTCTACTCCATTCTTTAGTAGCTATTATTACTATTTACTCTTCCTGTCATTAAGCAAAATACGTACGCCTTAATCATGAGTGCTTAAGTATAAGTACTTGGTAATCCAACAGTGTATTGTTTGGCACATCTAGTGACATATGCTTGGCAATCCCAGAAGTAGTCTCACGAAGTCCAAGGCGTTTACGGACAATTAAGAGTGGATACTCATGGCACATAGGCTAGTTTAGATTCTACTCCATTGTTCAGTAGCTTAATTAATTCGTCTCTTTATCATTATTAAGAGCAGCATAGAATTATATAACATCATATGCCTCACGTTGGACTAAATCATACGTGACAAAGTTACCACTAGTCCAAGTAAGAAGACAATGAACTACGATTAGAGCATAATGATCTAGATACCATAACTATTCCCATCAATAGAATTTGACCGGATCATGCGTGAACACTTGTGATTCGTATGTGATGAGACGCGATATGCACAAGCCACGATATTGCGTACGCAATATCGCGTACGTGATATCGTGGTCCATCGCCAAATCTATAAATAAGAGGCAACACTCCTCTCATTTCTCATCCTAGGCTAGAAGTAGCGAAGCTCTAGCGGATTGATCACCCCAGAGATAGAATATTTTCCATGTGCCCGCAGTTTGAGTCCCCCAAGTGAACAATTCTTTATTCGAGCAGCTTTGTACCTGAACGCAAGTTGTGTACGGCAATAAAGACGAGCTTTGTGGATAAACCTTGCAGTACATGGATAGGTTTATTTAATGTTATTTATTGCTTTCCTAGTAACGCGGCATGAGTACGACTTGGTTACGAGCATTGANCTCTCCATCAGGATGAGCAATTGCGCTGGAGAGATTTGTTTGGTAATATAGTTTTATCACCAAATCGATC
>MNCI01006203.1:174961-211454 GCA_015680685.1 Gnetum montanum
TGACAACAACAAGTAAGTCTGGGAAGACAACAATTAATTAACCCCAAGTGTTCCTTGCGGCATTTACGCATTTAGTCTGCGGAGTTCGACCGGATCACGCGTGCTACGCTCGTTTCGTATGGTTGAGTGTAGGGGTACCTTGCCACTCATCAGTATGGTTGAGTGTAAGGGTACCTTGTCGCTCATCATTGGCACTGTTCCCAAGGATGGTGCTAGTTATCTAGATTAGTTATATTATACACGATCGTTGTAAAGGTATTAATGATATATCTTTCAAAAACTATTAGCTTGCACACACCATAAACTAACAACAATGTCTCTCACACACTCAAGTGACAATGCACTATATAGCAAGCGCATTCATTGGAGAACTAATGAGATATATGATGAAGAAAATTGGAGTGACCAATTTTATGCAGGGGTTTCTTATAATCATGATCACCTTGACAACACTCAAAGACTACATTCACATAAGATAGACAATCTTGGAGGAGATGACATAAGTCCTAAACTCGGGGAGGCCTTAAGGCCTAAGACCTCAAAACCAAGAAATGATAAAGTAAGGAACCCTGGGGAACACCATAGAAGCCATGTCAATCCTTCTATTTCCTCATCCTCCTCTTTCCATTCAACATCTAGTTCTGACAAAGATGAAAATAAGTATGGAGATAAGGCTTCACTAAAGGGTTGGACTAAGAACCGAAATCAAACCCATGGGAAAAGTCAAAGATGTTACCATGAACATAGACAACATCATCACGATCAAACGAATAGAGATAGAAATTTCTTTCATAACTTGTTTGATGACGATGAACCCTTGTTGGCCACTAAGAGCCTAATGTAGATCATAGAGGTTGTTAAGATATCTCATAGGCATTGTAAAAAAAGTTGCCTACCTAAGCTTGACATGAGTAATATTCCTAAATTTGCATAAGGCTATGATTTAGATTCACAACATCATTTACAAGCCTTCCATGATGCCTATGCTTTCTACAACATTGAAAGTGGGTGAAAAAACCTTTAATTCTTTCCTAGGATACTAATCGATAAAGCCAAAGTGTGGTATAGATTGTTGAGACTAAATTCAATCCGACGATGGTCCTCAATGTTGGAACTTTTCAACGAGAAATACCAAACCTATGCGATGGTGTCCAACTTGAGGACACAGATCCAAGAGTGGAAGCAAGAATAACATGAATCCTTGGACATGGCCTTAAATAGATATTATGCCCTACTAAATAGATGCCTAGGCCATGGTTACTCTAAGGAGAGGCAACTTTTCCACATCATAGATGGACTTCGTAATAAAACAAGGGAGATCCTTGGGATGTATGCCCCAGAGCAATTATACGAGCTCCAAGCCCATTAGATCCAAGAGCTAATCGAGCATGTGGCAAAAGAAGAAGGAGAGATATGCAAATGGGAGAATGTCAAGAAATATCAATGGGACCCAACTCTTTAATAGAAGGAGGTCCAAATCTATGGTAAGGAGAACAAAACCGCTCTCAATAAAGTGATCTTGCAACAAACCTTGCCGATACAGAAGTTTATTGATGAACTTGAAGCAAAGTTTAATAGGATGTCCAAATGTATATATGAAAATGTTACAACTCTTGTTGAGATGGCCAAGGAGAGGATCATGCAAAATAAGCTAGGCGATCACAATCAACAAAGGATACAGAACCAAGAAACAACGAATAACACTTTTCAGCAAATGAGGAAAGTGGCTAATGAAAGTGAGGCTATAGACTCAACCACAGACGAAGATAATGAATGTGGCATTTGCATATATGACCATTCGAAGGGCCATTGCCCAGTCTTGTTGCATCTACAGGAGTATTGGGTAAGTGTCTTAAATTTGAAGTTCATGTAAAAGCACCTACTCGGGAGATTTCCTTTCCCACATGGCAATTATAGACAGTCCCACAACTAACCATACCATCCTAGGGGGACTTATTACTAGCCTCAACATGGTCATCAACCATAGTGGCAATAACCATAGTCGTGGGGGAGGCCACCACCAAATCGACCCTATCCACGAAAACCACATGGATATTATGTTCAACACCCTATTTCTCCAACTAGTTTTGTGTCCTCTACTTCAAATCGCCACTACCACTCTCCCAAGTACCATCAACCCATGACATCCCTTGAAGGATCACCACCTTGCACCTCTTACCATCCATCCTACCCTTAATATTCTCATGCTCCACCTCATTATATGCCACTGCCAGCAACACATGAAGGTTTCGCACCACAATATCAACAAATGAATGCCACTTGTGCTACAAATGTGCATAAACATGCTGATACTAGTGGGTCTCAATTGCAACGTAGGAAACGCTCCTTTTGGAGGAAAGGTCATAAGTTAAAGAAAACCATGCATGGACCCACCACATCATCCAAACCAACGCAATGCCAATCTAGTGCACCACCTTCCTTGTCTTAGCCATCGTCCTCTAATCCTACACATGGATCACTATCCATCATTACTCCAATCCCAAATCCAAACAATGAATCTAATAGTATGAGGAGACAAATAAATCCATGCATACCATATCATGATCAAGGGTGCAATTGTGGGTTAGACATCCATCATGTTAACACACCTTATATGCTGATCCACCATACATTTAACAATTAAGTGTGTGACCAACGATTTTTCTACCCAGCCACCACACCACCAATTGACACCTAGTGGCTAGGGCATAAACAGTTACCAATGTTTCATACATGCATGATCCTATTTATCCACTTATGAATCCTTGTCACGGCCAAATGTTTAGTCATGGGGATCATCCCTCATTCTAATCTTTAGGATTCTTAAGTACTTCTCATCTTTTTGTTTTACAATTTTTTGTCATTTTCCTATATCTTGATCCAATTTTTTTTCTATTTCTTCCAATTTTTTCTAGTTGTTGTTTTCATTTTCTTTGTTATGTAATCTTGCTTGTAAATAAAATGATCATGTAGCCCATTGAGGTGAGGTTTTCTCTATGTTGTCAAGTCATAAGGGACTGATTATTCGAACATTGAGACCATGCCATTCACCCACTCATTCCATTAATAAGAGGTTTTTACTTTGGTCATAATGACTTCCTTTTTTACCATGAGACTAAAAATAACTTCATAATCAATGTGTGCAGATAAAAGAGTGTAGAACCAAGGTGGAATGTGAAGGGTGTGACATCAAGGGGATTTGTGGATTCTCTTTGGCCATTTCTATATGTTCTATCATGTTGTTGAGGTTATAACCATATCCTTGTAGATTTAATGAAAAATGGGAGTAAGAGTAACCTAAAACGACACTAAATAAACTTCTGCCAATCCCACTGGAAAGACATGTACCTATGCTTGAAGGTTGGTAGCTTGTTAGAATTGAAAAAAAAAAGAGTGAGAAAAAGAAAAAAAATGTGTGTGCCATAAATAAAGCTCATCTCTTGGACAAAACGCCAAGTGATGTTGCTCCTCACAACTATGATTGTTTTATGGTTGTTTTAACAATGCGATGTCAGTGCAATGTGCTGTGGACTTGGTTTAAATCTTGGAAAGAAGGACTAATGATTATTTAACTATTAATAACACACAAGGTTTCATTGTGCCCATGGTAAGACACCTCATGTCCCAATTTTTGCAATCCTTTCTACAGTCCATCCCATCTCGTTGTCCAAATGATTATTACTTGTGGTTTTGTTTAACATAGAGCTATTATTTCAAGTTGGTGATTTTAACATGTGTGTTTGTTTCATAGGTATGTGTTGCATTCAACCCCTTTAGTGCCTATGGACATTTTTAGGTGTGGTTACACAAGGGCATCATAGGCTAGAGCCTACTTTGGGGAGCATCCACTTGTGTAACTTTTGTGACTTGTACTTGTTTGACACAACCACATCATTCTTCACCTTTCAAGTGCTCAATTGTTATAGTTTGTTGTTTTCCTTATCTTGTAATTGATCTATTTGCACCCTTGATTTCAATGCCCTTTTTCTTGCTCATTCGAGTGCTTTTCACATCGATGAATCCACCTTATCACACTTTCGGTGCCTCAAACTGATTTTCCACTTACTTAGAACTATGGACCTAACCTCAAACCTTCCAACCAATCATAGAGCTTTAGTTTCCATGCTCAGCTACTCCATTCAGTGAATATTCATGGACCTCGATGTTGACTACGCGATGTTGGGTACTCGACGTTGGGTCACATAAAAACTATATAGATGACCCCCGTAGTACACAAACTTCATTTTCATCATTTGTAGCTAGGGGAGTTATTCAAATTTTCTCTCATGACTTAATAGCTCTACGCATCCACTTTCCAATTGCAATATTTGGCTCCCTACTGCTTTGATTTGCATGTCATTTGAACATACTTGAACCCGGAGCATTCAAGGTAGTTGCAAGATGTGTGTGTGTGTGTGTGTGTGTGTTGTGGGGGGGGGGGGGGGGGGGGGGGGGGGGGGTGGTGGTGCTTGTGTGTGAAACTTATGCCAAATTGTTGAAATTTTCTATCACATGGAGGGTATTATAAAGGTAGGAGTGTTCAAAATGTTAGGAGTTATCATGAATAATCAATCATATTAATGCCAAAAACATTAATTTTTCCACCCAAGGGACCACAACCATCATAACAAGCCACGTATAAGGAAAAAGGAACCAACTATGTAAGGTTATATAAGGGATAAATACTTTTTGGGGATTTTTCTTGAAAATTTTTCTAACTCTATTGTCATATGAACTAAGAACTTAATGAACTAAGGTAACGAGTAAGGTATCAACTAATTAATGATAAAAAAATGCAACCTTAGTAACATTTGATCTTTGCTTGATTGCAGATGGACCCAAAAAGAGGTGCGCAAGGTGAACCTTGGCAAAGAGTAGCTAAGCATCCATGAGGTGGCTGAGGCTAACAAGGTGAACATGCAAAACATCAAGAGTAGGAAGCCCAATCTTTCAGTATTCACCAAGAGGCTCTTGCTACTGGACAGTTGGTTCAAGGAAAGGTTGTAGAATTGTAAGCTTTCATGCAGGGAGAACATCTCATGTTGCCCCCTAATTACCTTGTTGTCATTTAAGAAAAGTCTACACTAACCTCAGTCATAGTGGAAATGAATTTCAGCCCATTTATGGAGTTTGCTCCAAAAGTGGTTTAGATGCAACTTAAGGCATCATCCTTGTGGCCCATTCTTTTGGACAGTGGCGAGTGGTACCTTGGTGAGACTCATCAATTTTAGCATAACAAAGATGAGGGCACCACCATCAACATTTGTGGAGTCAATGTCTCTTTTTTAGTTAAAGCAATTGTAGTAGCCCTAAATCTGCCAAACGAAGGGGCTAAGGTAGCCCATCTATCCACTAGATCTAACCCCGATACCAAAAGGTTGTGGCTGAAATGGGCATATGACAAAGAGGATAAAACATATAATGAACCAACTCTAGAAGAGAGGGCACACTTTAGGATTAGGACATACCACTTGTTTCCCACCAAAGGGCTTAACCAAATTTCAACATATGCAGCTAGGGAAAGTGCTATCTTAATGGAAAAATTTGCGGCCAATCTTCCCCAATTCTACTTCGTGGAAATTCAATGGTAGTTCGAAGAGAAAAAGGTAGGAAAATTAATACTTCCATTTCCTTTCCTAATCAGGAAGCTATGCAAACATGCTAGAATCCTAGGATATATGAATGATATCCTTAGGAAGGCTTAGAACACCTCCTTCATCGAACTTCTCAAATTTGCAACACCAAGAAAAGATCTTGGTGAAGAGCAAGAACTAGAGAAGGAGGCAAAGCTAGAAGCCGAAACACAATGTGAGCCTAAATAGTGCCTAGAGACATAAGCTCTGCCACCACTGTCATCGCAAGATTATAGGCCCTCAATGAGCCATTTGCAGAAGATCGTTGAAGCTGTCAACGAGGGAAGTAGGGATGAGTCTAATCTCTTCAGAGTGATTGATGATGTTGTACAACTCACTATTTTAGTTGATCCAACAAGGGGGAAGATCTTGTTACAATCAGGAGAAGGATCCCAATGGTCCAGAAAAATCTCTAGGAATGTTGCATCCTTCTAGGTGACGCTTGAAACTGGAGAAGGTGCCATAGTTGTGGTAATGTAACATCAGGATGTAGTAGGCGTAGTAGAAGTAATCATGGATCATATCAAAGAATCATTCAACATGCCTATTGTGCCCCCAGTAGATCTTATTGGGACCAAAGACGTGCAGATGCTAGCCGAGACTTCAATGACTCCTGCGGTGCATGAGGATGTATTGAATCTACTACTGCAGATGGGGTAAGTGATGACTACCTTGTTTGACATCCCTAGTGATGTTACTATAGCACAGTCAAATCTCATCGCCACTAAAGAAAAGCTGGTCATGGTTGAAGTCAAGGTAGAACATGTAGAAGTAGAAGTACAAAGACTACAATAAGAGCTAGCTACCTTGAGAGCCAAATGACAGGATCCTACTTGTTTTGTTGTGCCTAACTAATTAGAACAATTTAGGTTGGAGCAATTGGCCAAGCTGACCAAGGAGAAAGTAGCTATAGACTAAGAAAAAGAGAAGGTAGTCTGAAATGCCTCTGCCACTGATGCGCAATCCCATGCATACAAAAAGGCATTAACCATTGCACAAGAAGAAAACAAGCAGCTTGCTGCTAATAATTCAAGGTTAACCATAGTTGAAAAGCAAAATAACATTCTTGAGGAGAGCATCCACTAGTTGAGAGAACAACTGGTGAGGGTCAACCAGGACATCAATAGATTGGCTAGAGAGAACAGAATCCTCTCAATGGAGGAGGTTCACGTTATTTGTCAGAAATTAGCAATTGAAACCAATGCGTTGTAGAATGAGGCCAAGAGGCATGAGAAATTAAAGGAACACTTCTGTGACTAGGTAGGCATTTACAAACAAATAAATGAAAAAGAGATCCAGATGGCCAAAGCCCACATTAGCTCCTTGTCAGCACAAAATCCTAAGTGGTAGTCAGTTTTGGATAGATATACCTTGGTCCACTAGGTGGAAGTAAAGAATAAATATTTGCAAATCGAAGATTTGAAAGAATACATGGTGTTGGTTAACCTCAGATATGCCAAGCTTGCCATGTTAACAGTAGGTTGACCTCAGAACAAGTTGGAGAAGCAGGTAGCGACCACCTATGCATTATACAAAAAAGAGTTTGCAGATCGAAAAGAGGCTTTGCAGAAGCTGCATGTAACCAACTTTGAATTGGAGGTGGTTAAAGCCAGCTACTAGGGATAGAAGGACGTCATCTCAAGCCTAGTTAGAAGATTAGCAGATTATCATGAACTTAGAGAAAAAGCTAGGGCATTTGAGGAGGAATGACGACAGTTTGTGGCTTGATATGTGAAGGCTAATAAGATGTTCTTACAACTACCATCTCCTTGGGATGTACTGGTGCCAGCATATATTGGCTCAATATCTTGGATAGTGCATGACCCAAGGACAGAAGAGGAAAGGTTGTAGGCATTGCTCAATCATTATAAATTTCACAAGCCTGGCAACAAAAGGGAAGTAACCAATGGAGGAGCCACCGCTTTCGAGAACTACATGAGCTTCCCAGTTTTTCATCTTGTAATATTATGTCCCATTTTTGTACTACACCACTGTGGCATGTAAGAGTCAATTGTTTTGTTTGTTGTTTAAGTTAGTTAGTAATCCCATACCTTCCCAAAATTTTGTAAAGGACTTATTCCTCATTTTGTTTAACTCGAGGATGAGTTTTCATCAATCTTATTATATTAAATATTGTTTACTTTGATATAGTCAATATATTTAATGAAGATATCTTCCATTGCTTTTACATCACTCTTTCTTTGATTATGCACATGGTAGTATACCTTGCATTTGAACACTCTTAAGAGTTCAATGTTTGGTTTCTTTTCAGTCCATATTTCATTTGAACATTTGAGGTTTAATGCAATTGTTAGACTTTTTGTTCAATATATGGATTGTTGTTCATACCGTTACTTCCCAAAAGCTTTTATTTAGGTTCACCTAGGATAATACATCTAGCCATCTTGACTATACTCCTATTCTTCCATTTTGCTACTCCATTTTTCTAAGGTGAGTAAGATGTTGTCAATTGATGAATAATGCCTTTGTTTTAAAGGAATGTATCAAACTTTTGTGATGTGTGTTTTGTTTAATTATTTATCCAAAATTTCTTAAATCGACTTTACCCTCCATGTAGGGGGTGGTAGCATCAGATCCCCAAAAATAAATATATTAAAAATAAAAATTTAGATTAGAAAAGTAGAGGAGCACTGTAGAGAGGAGAAACTTCAAAACAACAAAAAGGAAAGGCCTAATGGTTTTGGGGATGTTTTTAGGTTTTCATCCTTACAACCAATCCTGAAAAACCTCCCCTTAGAGGTAGAAAAAGGAGAGGTTTTTAATGAATAAATATACTTATATTTTACATGGGTGATCATTTATGAAGTTTATAAAGTATTTAATTTCTCCATTAGTGTTTGTGTCTTCATAACTCATAATATCTAGTGAATCAATTCTAGTATCACTTTGCCAGTGGTTTCTAACTTTTGTGGGAATTGGGTTTTCATGTATTTTTCCAATACACAAGATTTGCAATGTTAACTTTTTCTAGGTCCAAATTTGGTAAGCCTTCTACTATTTTTGGTAGTTTCTTGATGTAAGTATTACTCAAAATCTTACATGCCATAATTCATTTTAAGATTGATTATGTGTAACAAAATATATTGGCTCTATCAATAGATTAAGGATAAATACTCCATTGTTTTCCTTGGTATCAATAATTTATTTCTCTTTTGATCTGTGATCTTACAATGAACTTGATTATTTTTTTTCTTTCATGGACAATCCATACTGTCTTGACCTTACCAGTTTAGCAATGGATATTAAATTATGTTCTTTACTTAAGAGTATAATGTACGTCCTTAATCTTCATGGGTATTTGGTTGATTTTTACATCAATCTCTTTAACTCCTTTGTAATTGCATAAATCTCATGTTGTAATCATAGCTGCTCTAGTTATAGATAGATTTATGGACTTAAACATTTTCTTATTTTTAGTAATATGCCTTGTATGTTCAAAATTAATTAACCATTCCAAGTAAGTCATCCTTTTCATGGAGGTATTACAATGAGGTGTTAGCCTAGTGATAAGACTCTTGATTTGGAAGCCCTAAGTCATGGGTTTGATTTTAGTGAGCAATGCTAAGTAATAAAGTTCTATTTGAACTATATATCTGAGGGTGTATCTATGTTTCAATCATTATGGATTCCAACACCTCATCAATTTCACAATCATTAAAGAGAGATGACACATCACCCACAATTGGTATTTGATCACTAATTACTCTATTTATTTGGTTTGTCTTTGGGTTGCTTCTTTATGGTTTTCTGTCTTTGTTTTCCGTTCTTTCCTACATCATCTTTTGTTGAGCTAGGATGGTTTTTAGATTTTTAAGGTTAAATCAACTATTTCTATACTTATCATCATTATTTTATTTGTTCACCTTTTGAAAATTATTTCTTTTATTATTCTTAAAACTCTTTCTGTTGTCTTGGTCTCCCATGAATTTTTCAACTAGTTTTTCTTCTTATTTCATTTTTTTCTTATAGCTATAATTTGGCAGTGAGTCTTGAATAGTCTAATCTTAAATCTAGAACTTCCAAGGCTTTTACCACCATATGGTATTCTTCTAGCAAGGCATCTAGTAAACTTTGCTTAATATCTACTTCATCCAAATATATCTCTCTATTTTCTAATTCAGATATGACATCATTAATTTCTGCTATTAGTCAACAAGGCCAGTCAAGTTTCAGTTGGAGATTTCTTAACTTATTCATTACATAGTTCTTTTAGGATTCATTATTTGATTCATACATCCTTTCTAGAATTTTATAAATTATATGAAATTCTTTTATACCTTAAACTTGCCTTTGTATCTCAAAGTGTAATATTGGCCTTAATAAGTAGTACTATTAGTTAGTCCATCTTTTCACCCTCATATGTTGTAGATTTCATGAAAAACTTACAATATCCCAAAGCTCGTTAGCTTCCAATAGTAATTCCATCATCTTTACTCACATTCGATAGTTGGTTCTTATTAAGTAAATATTTTTCGGAATAGTTACCTTTCTTACCAAGTTCTTCCACATTTGTTTCTCTACAAGGGTAAGATTTTGTAATCTCTTATTTAATAGTTCAATTTTTGTTTTCTTGGTTAATTTTCTTCTTAGATGTCTCTTTTTTCATAATACTTTACTTTTCCTCATTATTCTCATGTTTTGTCTCTGATACCATATTGAACTAATCATTCATTTATACTAAGATCTTGAATACAGAAAATGAGGAAATTAGAGTAGCAATTTTTCTATATATATAAAATTGTTTTGTACAAAATGATATGATATGGATAATATATCTCTTGATCCACATGTTTGCAAATCATCAAAGCAACTTTTTTCTATATATCTATGGTAAGATGTCTTTTAATGTTCTACACAAAATCTCTCCTCGACTTGCCTTTCGTTTCACTTCTTTTTCTTCTCTTTTGTAGCTATGATTACTTTAATCTTTTGTGACATCTTCTAGCACATATACATTTTCATGCACTCCAAGGTAGCTATCTTCTTTTTACTACAATTTACATGTTATGGTTATCTCTTGGAGCTACTACTCCATGCACTCCAAGGTACCTATCTTCTTTTTACTGCAATTTACATGTTATGGTTAACTCTTGGAGCTACTACTCCATTTTAGTATATGATACCATCACGTCTTTACCATGTTTTGTCATGTGATCCTTTGAAACTAACATTAATTAGTTGTTCCATTTTTATTAGATTGTTCATTTATATGGATTGATCTTTCTTCTCTATATATTCCATTACATGAATACTATCATTATATTATTCTATGATTCTTCTAAATTATCATGTTGGCTATATATCTTTGGCTATACTTATTGTCATTCTTTTGAATTTTGTCACACTTAAGGAATCACAACAATGAGGTATTAGCCAAGTGGTAAGGCTCTTGATTTGAAAGTTCCAAGTTATGGGTTTAATTTTTGTGGGCAATGCTAAGTTATAAAGTTTTAATTGAGCTATATATCTTGGGGTGTACCTATATTACAATTATTTTAGGGTTCCAACACCTCTATACTTGAGGAATTACTATATTTTTCTATAATTCTTCTAATGTCTTATAAAAGTATTAGGGTTAAAAAAGAATTCTTTCATTCATTTAAAAGATAGGTGGCTCAATAATATAAATAATATCAACATAATTAACATATGACATCTAGATCTAATGTTTCGCTAGCATATATGATTAATCTCTAGCAAGTTTGATGTTCCACCAACAAATTTGATTTTTCTCCAATAGATAGGTTTCTCCAATAAATCTAGTTTTTTCCCCAATGGTTCTCATTTTTCTCTCTTCAAATTTTCTTCAAAAGAGCTAATTTCTCTCGAAGTTTCCTATGGGAATTCTAAATTACTCTTAACCTCTTTAACCAATACTGAAATTTTTAATTCTTGTAAAAATTTTTGTTAATTCTCGGAATATAGATCTACACGAGCAAAAATATATGACACCTTTTCTAGTGATATTGATGCAACTAAGAGACATTATTTTGTTCTTCCTGATGATGTATATGAGTCACCAATTGCTAATCTTACATCATGATATGTGTTTATTCAAATTTGGGATTACTTGCCTTGTAATCAAAATTTCACTTTGTAGTTAAATGATGTGATGCAAAAGTAGGACATTCAAGTCATTTATAACAAGTATTATTATTATTATTATTTGCTTCTTGAATTAGACCACACTTCAATGGTGCAAGGTGCCCTAAATATAAAATGAAGCTTTATTACATATGAAGACCCATAGGATCTATTGGACAAATACAACATTTTCATGAAAAATAAAGATAGACTCTACAAATTGACTAAGCACTAATGGGTACATCAAAAAAAAATTGCTTTTTTCCAGTAATATTATAATGTTGTCTCAAATGGGTAGTCATAGAAAGAAACACATGTAACTCATCTTTAACGGCTCATGATCTACACAACTTACAAATGCACTCTTGTTAGGGGAATTGAATCCATCTTTCACTTTCAATTCTAAGATAATTAGAACTTAAGCAAATCTTGCTAATAGCATTTCAATACTTGATGGGAATAGTAGCTAAGAGATAGCAAGCTTCTATATCTAATTTATTAGATCTAATATGGTGTAAATAAAATTGCTTGTTGGATTCCACATTAGCCCATATTTGTGTTATACATTTACTAGTTAGTGAATATACTTAGGATTTTTTTGTACATCCTCTCAAAAGATATTCCATTTTATCAACCATTGCATTCCCTAAAAATACCAACTATAGTATCATGAATCCTCAAGAATTACTTTAGAGAATTTTTCTTTCCTTGAGATATGCAAACTATGAGTGTATGTAATGAATTGACACAAGGTTTCTATTTCTAAAGGTAATAAATTAGATTCACAGAATAACATTAAGTAAGTTGTTTGTATCTTCACCTTTAACTCATTGAGAAGAAAAGTTTTTGGCACTCTTTCAATATCTTTCCAAAGTTTAGTACTAAGTCCAGGTCCTCAAATAACATAACCATATAATACAATAGGATAGATGATAGTCTAAAAAATTTGTTTTCTGACCTTCCAAGCTTAGAAGCCTAACTCCTTGCAGTTTTTTTTGAAAGCATATAGAGCCTTAAAACCTCATGTTATTTTTTCTTTGATGTGCTTCCTCCATACGTAATTGTTAATATAAATGAGACCCAAATATTTAAAAGAATCTACTATTTGCAAATTGGTAACTCCAAAATGGAAGTTATAATAGTTATTTCTTGTACCCTAGATTATCAATTTGGTTTTATCTACATTCACTTAAAGATCAAATGAATGAAAATAATTTTCTAAAATTTGCAACATATTTTGCATAGCTCCTACAACACTAGAGATCTAGGTAATATCATCTACATATAAAAGAAGATTCACTACTTGGGATCCAATTTTGATGACATGACTATCTTGCTTGTTGCACAATAATTCTTGCATTTCATCAATAAAGATACCAAAGAGAGTTGTACAAAGTGGACAACCTTGCTTAATTATAATTTTTTTTGGAATTAAAATTTTTTCTCTAAATTTTTATCTATAATTTCAATAATGACTTCCTAATACAATATTTGAGTTGCTGTAATCAAATTTGAAGGAAGGCCAATTTTATGCAAGCACAACCATAGTTTTTTATAGATCACTAAATCATATGCTTTTGTAGATTCAATAAAATAGATAAAAAAAATTTATTATGCATTTTTGCAAATTACATGTAGTATCTAAGAATAACTAAGTGATTAGTAGTAGAGTGATTTTATCTAAAATTTGCTTGACATCTTACCCTAACTTGGTTACCTTCAACCAAAGAACTGATTCTCTTTTCTAGCAAAGTGCCCAACAACTTAGGAAAAATATTACTCACAACAATCGTCCAATAATTGTTCAAATTTTATTTATCTCCCTTTTTATATAACAAGATAGCTTTACTAGTTTTCCAATGGTGATTTAATACTTGCTCCATTATTGAATTTAATTTATGCAAATTTTTCTATGAATAACAAATCATGCCCACTTTAATAATTCTGCATATAAACCATCTAAATCTATAGCTTTGCTAAATGCTAGCTTTTTGATACCCTCTATGACTTCCTCAAAACTAAATTGAAGAGGTGCTTATTGTACAATAGTAGTAGAATTATCATCTTGTCATGTAAATAGCTCTTTCTAAAATGAGAAAAAATTTATGCTTTTCGAGACTTCCCAAGAGGTCAATTATCCCAATGCTATTCTAAGACACATGTGCTTAATCATGAAACTTTTATCTTAGTTGCTAACAATCCATAAATTTGATCATTTACCATAATCATTCATAAGTAAACTCTAGATTTTAATGTTCAATCAAAAGAATATTCTAAAGTTCTATGTTTTGTTGAGCTATTTAATCTTCTACTAATTATGTAGAGAGTTGAACAAAAAATTATTAGTCTTTTTGTTTCTATTAAGCATATAGAATTTATTTTCCTAAGATTTGATTTTCATAGGTTTTCTTCTAAAAAGAACCTTCTTAATCATAAAAAGGAATTGATATTATAAGTAAAAGAAAAGACTTATATTCAATTAATTACATGTTATAATCTTCCTAATTCTTTTGATATTTATCATTGTGAAGGAAATTTTTTAATATTTATTCTTTTTTTCTCAAGAAATGAGATGCTATGGAAAAGAAAAAAACATGATGAAGTTGATGATGAAAAAAATAATCTAAAGTTGTAGATATGAAAAATCAAGTTAATGTCAATGATAAAGAATAATAAAATGGCAATAAAAAATTAGAGAAGACATAAGCTTTTGCAAATGTTTTTACTTACACTACAAAAAATATTGATCAATCCAAACAAATAGTTCATAAGACAAATCTATTCTTGTCCAACAAAGACAATGTTAACTCAAAGATCAAAGTGATGTTGTCAAGCAAGTTGTAATTGATGATCTAGATTATTGACATAAGCTTAATATTAAGTGATGAAGTAATTGTGATAAACAATATGTATCATTAAGTTCTTGTATGTTGTTATATGTTTATATTTCATCATGGGTTTTTATTGCTATCTCAAATCCTTTTTGCTATTTTATTAAAGGTAAACTTGGATTTATAGTGGTTGTAGCCTATAAAACACAAGTAAATAAAAATCATTAGTACAAATTTGGACACAAGAGATCTCTATTAATAAAGTGCCAATAATGAGGCTTCCATAAGCATCCAAATAAAAAAAGACCCAAGATATTAAGAAAATTAAAAGAAAACCAATAAAAGCTACCACTCACCATAATTTTTTTATGGCTAAAAGCAATACAAATAGCCTTTTAATAACCAAACCAAAGCTACATTTCATGATTGATTGGAGATAAAAAAATTTTAAAAAGCCTTCACAATAGTCATTCATTACTCTTACAAGCAATTCTAAATCAATATCTACCTAACCAAAGTTTGCTTCAAAATGCAATCAAGGTTCCATTGTTCACCAATTTAGAAAAAGCCTATTCCACCCAATCCAAATTGCATATAAAATTAATAAGTGAAGGGATGTGATTTTGTGTTATTTTCATTTTTCTTTTGAATTTGGTCAAGCTGAAATAATATCATTGAGAGAAGAACTTCATAATTGCATATTCATGATTTTTTAAACCACCTGCCAAATTCGTCTCACCAATGAACATGGAAAAAGATAATGGTTTAATAATTATGATAATTTTCCACAACGCATGCAAAGAGAATATGTAATTAAAACTTGTGATGCAATAAAACACTCACTAGAAGTTTATCATAGAGACATTTTGAAATGAAGATATTATGTTTGGACTACTTACATCTCTCTAGGATTCACGGAGTTTATCGTTATGAGCTGGGGTTAAATATGAATAATCATGTGCAATTTTGTATGCATCTTAATCTTCTTGAAAAACATTATCATTATCCATCTTAATGTTAACTAAAAATCAAATTTTTAACTTTTTTGAACCCCTCCAAATAGAACTTGCCTTAGTAATACGTGTTGCACTATGAAAAAATTACTAACTTAGATAATTTACACACATTACTTGGACATAAGGTTTATCTCTAACTTAAAGTTTTCTAGGAAAAGCATAATTCAAATGTTGTAAGCATTGCAAATCCCAAATCTCTTCTTTAATAGGCCAACATAAAACATCCCATGAGAGGAAATGAAACATCCTCTAGTTAATGTTAGATCATAAAATTGTTCTCTTTAATTATTCAAGGAGGTTTAGGACTAATTCAGAAGCCTTATAGCATAACAAAAAGTATAATGATAATGCCTAAGCATAGGACTTGGATTCTTCCATATTGAGATAATAGTTTCTCCTTCCATGCAGAAAGTCTATTAGAAATCTCATGCACTATTTTATCCCAAATAGAAACCTTTATTTGACCAAAAATAAAGTAATTCCCAAGTATTTGGTATGAATCTTATCTTCTTGACATTACATCATTTTGCAAAAATATTTAAAAATAGATTTAGGAGTCCCAATATTATAAATATCACTCTTATTAAAATTAATCTACAATTTAGAGGCTTGCTTAAACTGACTCAAATAAAGAAAGACATTGCTAAAGATATTATTTCATCCATGTAGACAAAGAAAACTATCATTCATGAATTATGAATGGATATGTTCAAGACAATTAAAAACTAGAGTAATGTCTTTAATAAGACCAAATTTTTAATGCTTCTATAAAAAAGCCTCTAAATTTAATAAGGATAAAAAATAAGGAAAAATAAAATCTACTTAACGAAGCTCATTCTAACACTATACTAATTTTTTTAGCTAATGCCACTTATCAATTTCTTGATGAATTACCAAATGAAGTTATCAAACTAATGCTTGAAAGGGAGTATTAGACTTCAAGTAAGTCTTGAGTATACAATCATTAGTTTTCTAACTATTGGCAACCATTTGGAACCAGACCGCCAATGTTGGGGGGGACCTCATGGTCTCATGACCTTAGGACAGTCACGAGATTGAAGGTGTTCTTCAAATAGGGTTTAGATGCTTGTTAGTCTCTAGCAACACCAAGGCCCAAATACCTCCAAATAAACTCAATCATTATGAAATGAATTAATCATGAGTATAAGTTTGTTGTTGCAAATGTTGAAATGGTTGTGTTGTGTATTAAACTATAATCGACTATCATAAAAGAAATTTAGCTAACTTTGTCAAATACTGTGAATTGTTGGAGATTCCTATTTTGTCCAATCACTTAGTCTATATGGTCCCTATAGCATGTTACTTATAATAAATAAAATTTTGCAAAATTGTCTAAGCACAATTCTACCAATCTACTCCTAATTTTCCCTAGAGAGAAAGTTCCATAAGAAAACTACAAATAGAGTGAAATTCAATGGACATAGAAAGAGAAAGAAAAGAAAAAAGATGTATGTAAAATCTCAAATATTTAAGCAAGATAAATTAACATAGGAAACACTTCGCAATTCCTAATTCAATAACTACAAATTGTCCAAACTTCCAGAGCCCAACAAGTAATTTCATAAAGACAATCTTATTATACTACCAAAAATCACTGCATAAATGATAAAGTATGAGTCTCTATTTTGGTTAGTTAATATTTTTTACAAATATCATTCAATAGAGCTATTTCAATCATATCAAAATACCAAAGATTTTTCTATATTCTTTATGCTCAAAATAGGCAATTTCATTAAGACATACTGTTAAATTGCTCTTGAGGCTTTTCAACAACATAAGTTCTTCTATGGAAAATCTTAATAGGAGTCTAATATTGGACAAAAATAGAGCTATAAAAGCAACCTAGGAAAATCCCAAAATTAAATGCCAAGCATAATACTACCTAAACCATTAGCTAAATAACTAAAACAAAATGGGAAGAAATGAACTCACAGGATGAAAACAAAGCAGCAGAAATTATGTCTTTAGCAAGTCATATTATAAGTAATCTTTAATTTTCTTTTCCAAGTTCTCCTTATTCCCTAAAATCCCCTTCCCTTTAAAATTTACCTTTAAAGGTCCTTTTATACTGACCTTAAGGTAGTTACAATAATCATTAGAAGTTACAAGTCTTACAAATATCTTTGGCATATAAATTTATAACCACCTTAGGAGTTATAGCTTCCATGGGAATTATGAGAAATTTAAGCTATGGTTGTCAATTACTTCCTTGGTAACAAATATCATAAAAGTTATCATAGGAAGTTACAAAAATTGGAGAAATACATGCCACAACTGGCAAGTATCCTTTCAAAATACAAATATTTAGGAAATTTAGTTAGGTTTTTATACAACCTTCATGTGGAAATTTACTTTGAACAAATAAAGCTCTATAGATCTGCCGTTTTAAATTGTAACCTTGCCACTTGTGCGTGTATTTCCTCTCCAAACTTATGTTATGACTTATAACCATCATAGTATATGTGACATTTTTAATAATGATTCACCACAGCTTTGAGCTTAAAATACGAAACATGATTTTTCCTAGTGTAGTTTGAGCACAAGGATTTGTTGTCGTTGTATCACCATTGCCTTGCCACCTTCACCACCACATTTTCCATTACCTCGCTACCTTCACCGCCATATTTTCCATTGCCTCGCTACCTTCATCGCTGTGTTGTTCACTAGCAGGTGTGATGTCACCATGATGGGCAGACACATGTTGGATTCGTAGCCTCATCTAATGCCCCTAGCATGTTGCTTCATGTTTTGATGATTATAGATTTGTCTAGAAATGTTTTGAGCTCCACTTGTTGGCTCATCTCTATCCTGCAAATATCGACACTTCCAACTCCATCACTATTGGACGAAACTGTATCTCCAACCATCATGGTCCCAACATCGGCATCACCTCTGCTGTTGTTGTCAACATTCAAATTTGAACTGCCCATTTTGTCATTTGGTTGTTTCTTTTTGGATTTTTAATTGGCCCTATCTAGCCAAACTAAACCGCTATTGTACATTTAATTACCTTTCTACATTTTCTGGCTTACCTTGGTCATATTACCAATGCTAGCGGGCATTAAGGTTATCCTTTTTCCTTCAAAAATTGTAGTTGTCACCATTAAATTTCCACATGTAGGTAAGTGTAAAATTTGTTGGTTTTGATGGTTGTGCAAGAAAAAGTCATGATGTGGTGTTACTGGTAAAATCCTGTTGTTGTTGTGTTTTCCCTTTTGGGTAAATGTTATTTCTTGGGCAACAAAAATTCACTTGATAATACAATGGTTGAGATGATGAGCTACATTAATTATTTTTGCTCTTATTGGACCAAGGATTTTGATTAATAATGTTAACTCCCAATTTATTGTTGTTCCAAAAACTATAGATGTTATTGCATAAATCAATTACATCATGACTATGATATCATCCAAATAAACCACAAAGAACTCATCTATTAAACCTTTAAAGGCTAAATCCATTACTCTTTGTAAAGTAGCTCTAGCATTTGACAATCTAAATGTCATTCTCTGATAAGCAAACTTTCCCCACTTGGTGATAAATGTTGTTTTATATCTATCACTCTTATCTACCATAATTTGATTATAGCTTGAAAAACCATCTAGAAAAGAATATACTTAACAACTTGATACTTTGATCAACATCTCATCAATTCTAGGAAGTGGGTATTTGATGAGCGGTGAGGTATCCCTATGCTCAACCATATGAATACGAGCATCCGTGCATGATCTGGTCGAATTCCAACGACTAAATGCCTATGTGCCTTTGTGGAACAAGAATGGGTTGATCAATCATTGTCTTCCCAAGCTTACTTGTATGTCACGATTGTATGGTTAAGTAAACTTGAGGCATATGATTTTTATACTTTTTATGTGTTTTTATGTCCTGCTACTAATAAGGGAGGAGAGAGATAACTAAGTAACTAATTTAATTTGACTACGTATTAACTAGGCTCTAATTGATCCTAACACTAGTATCCATTCTCACTTGCCATACACATCTTGAACTAGTGCAACACTACTGGGATTACCAAACGTTGATCATTACTAGGTTACCAAGTGTTACACACATGCTCAAAGTGATTGTACTGTGTGTGCTTACTTAGGAGAGTTGTAGGGTGAGAGAGAATCATTAATTAACTAAGGAAAGCATTAAGTAATAGTAATTAACATTAATTAATCTATTCTAAATGCTACAAGGTTTATCACAAAGTTTGTCTTTATTACCGTACATAAGGTGTGCTCAGGTACACAATGCTCGAATAAAGATCTGTGCACTTTATGACTCCTACTGCGGGCACACAGAAATAATTCTAACTCTGAGAGGGAGAAAAGGTAAGAGTTTGGGTAAGGGACTAAGACTAACTATGCAAACCAAGTGCACTCGCCTCTTATTTATAGGTAATGAGGCAAGACGCAATATCGCATATGCGATATCGCGTGGGAGGCCACGATATCGCGGACACGATATTGCAGTTGCGATATCATAGCTCATCATACCCCCACGACTGAATGAAGATTCATCCTTGATTTCCTTACAAAATATTGAAAAGGTATGGGATTATTGACTGAATGAAAATTGACAGTAACAAGGAATAACAAATTCAAAGTGCTCAGTGAACAAATCGATAAACATATTACAACATTGGTGTTCACACCCTTTGTGGTGAACACTGTACATAGATGACATCTAGACCTTCACTTAATAGCTTGAAGAGAAAGAGGGAGGAAGGAAAATGAGGTACGTTATTGCCAACATCGTCATTGCATCTTCTATTGTTTATCCATAGCCACACGACCAAACTTGTTCCTGGCGTAAATGCTCTAGCTTTAGTCCATCCCAAGTGCTTCCTCTTATCCCAATCCATAGTTCATGTAATCACAATCTACACACATAACACAATCACGAATGAGCAAGGATATGTAGTAGAATCAAAAAATTTATGATAGTGCCCCCATGACTAAGAGCAAACCTCTAGTAGCAATAAGATGGAAAAATATAAGGAACAAGAAAGATGAGAAAAATAACAATGGAAACACCAATAAAATGGATGTAAAAGATGGGGATGAAACAAGAAATGGTTGATTTCAAAGAATGTTTAAGGAAAGAACTTAACAATTGCACCAAAAAGGAATGCCAGTGGGTCCTCCCCAAAGCAGGCTCATGCCCTTTATGCCCTGACAAACCCACAAACCAAAGAGTCCATAGGCTCTAGGAATGTCATTTGAAAGTAAGAGTTAAAAACTTACCCACAAGAATTTGCCAAGGAAAAACAATGCATCAACCAAGATATCGACTAATCATAAAACTAGCAATGAGGTGGAAAATGGAAATAAAGATGGAGAGCAGAAATGGAATGAAATCCCAAGAGCAAGGTTGTGTAAAATCCCTTGTGTATGTCATGGTTAATGTGATTGAGTAGAACTCATTCCAAATCTGGACTTAAACCAACCACACTCAGTGACCTCGCTTCAATACATTGGGCTAATCCATCCTCTTGAAGTAACAAGAATGCCTCCAAAAAGAGTCACCACCATCCCAAGGAGAGCAAGATGGAGAAGCAGGAAGCAAGAAAGGGCCATAGTTAGAGGGAACCTTTAGGCATGGGTAACATGTCTTTCTAGTACCATAACCAATGCTTGTATCCCATATTTCTTTATTAGGTCTAAAGGGTGCACTTTGAATTTTTACTTTATCTTTTTTTTTTTTTGCATGAGAACCACACCATGCAAAGACTTATTTTTATTCACTTGGCTTCCTGATATTTGATCAATGGTAGAATGGTGGAAAACCCAAGAAAAAGCATCCAAGCACCCAAGAGAATGGCTAGCACAAATGCATCGAATCTCCTTGAAGTTACACCCTTTTCAACCATTGAGTTCTTCCTTTAGTTTCAAAAATACCAAGCCACCAATTTATTAAGAAGTTGATTAGAAAAAGGGACTGTATAGTTCCAAGCCAAGGGAGACCATAGAGTTGAATGGATGAATGGACAACGTGGACTCATTGCATGTTTTATCAAAAGAACCATATCATAATATCAACATCATAATTCAAAGGTAAAAACCAAACATTAGCAATTAATAGTATATAATTCAATCCACCATCAAGAGCACTTATTGTATGATGAATGAAAGTAAATCAACCAAACAAAGAAATAGTAAAAATGTGAACAATGGTGTAAAACAAAAATATGAAAAGAGCTTAGGGCTTAAAATGGTTAGCATTGGTGGCCATCTCCCCCATGACTAAGTTGGAAGGAGGAGATTCAGAATAGCAAGCAAGGTTGTCCACCAACAAAGGTAGTATGAGTACTGGCTGACCTAAGCTCATGGAAAGGTTTGGTCTATTGGACGTTGACCAACAGTTTCTTATCTGAGCTCTTAGGTTTGTATATCATCATGGCCCCTAAAGGAAAAGTTGCATAAATGACATAAGGTCCTTCTTATAGCATTTGAAATTTGGTATGTTGTGGCACATGTGTGGGATTTCAGTAGAGAACCTTATCTCCTAGTTGATATTTAACTTTCCTAATCCTTAGGTCATGACATTATTTATTGAAGGCCTTATGCAATTCATTAGATGATAGGGTGGCCAATCATTTCTCATCTAGCAGGTTAAGGGTTATCAACCATTGTTTTTGTGCTAGATCAAGGTCAAGGTTGAGGTCATATGCTATGGAGAGTGCACGAAGCTCAGTTTGAATGGGAAGCATTGGTAATTTACTGTACACTAACTCATAGGGAGAGTAGCCTATAGGGAGTTTCCATGTGGAGCGATATGCTCAAAGAGCATCGTTTAGTTTAGTTCTCCAGTTTCACTTAAACTTGCTAATGGTTCTTATTAATATCTTTGTAATCTCCCTGTTGGTGACTTCGACTTGACCATTCGCTTGGGGGTGATATGGTGTAGTCAGTTTGTGCTCAACCCCTAAGTGTTGCATTAATTTTTGAAAAGTCACACTTGTGAAGTGTGTACCATTGTCTGAAATAAGTGCATGAGGCACACAAAACCTATTTATGATTTTTTGTTGAACAAATCATGCAGCTATGGATGATGTACAATCCTTAACAGTAGCTGCTTCTGCCCATTTTGTAAGGTAATCAACGACAACCATAATATAAGCTTTTCCATTGGACATTGGTGTAATCGGCCCCATAAAATCAATTTCCCAAATGTTGAAGGGTTCTAAAGGTTGGATCCATTGTTGCAGATCTTCCATTCTAGTAGTGATCCCCCCATCACATTGACAATGCTCACAAGATTGGATGAAATGATGGATGTCTTGAAACAATGTAGGCCAATAATATCCTACAAGCAAGATCTTAATGGTTGTTCATCTCCCAACATAATGACCCTCATGAGAATCTTGGACAACTCGCAATTTATCTACATCATGAACACACCACGAACCAAGCCATCAGCACATACTTTGTAAAGTTGCTCATTGATTTCCATAAAATACTTGGCTCAGTGAAGAAACTGTTGTTTCTTTTTGGCGTGAAACTCTTGTGGTGTTTTTTGTGTAAGGAGATAGGTGAGAATGCTACTATACTAGTTTTTCTCCATGGTTAATTGATTATTCACTACACTTGCAAAGAGGATTTCATTTAGGAAATAATTAGAAATTGGATACTCATCCTCTTTTTTGTCCAATCGCAACTGAGATAAATGATTAGCAACTACGTTCTCGGTGCCTTTACGATTCATCATCATAAAATTGAAATTTTGTAAGATTACAAGCCATCGTATAATGCGAGGGCTTACCATTGGCTTATTCATTAGGAACCTTATTGTAGTATGGTCCATGTGTATGAATATCTTATAGCCTAAGACATAGTGCCTAAATGTTTCTAGTGCAAACATTACAGCCATTAATTCTTTCTCTGTTGTAGTGTAGTTAAGTTATGCACCAACGATACTTCTACTTGCACAGTGGATGTAATAAGGACATTTTTGATCATGTAACTATGTAAGTATGGCTCGTAAAGCATAGTTGGACACGTTAGTCATTATGTGGAATGGTCTGGACTAGTTAGGAGCTTGTAGAATAGGTGCTTCTATGAGCTTCTGTTTTAAAGTTTGGAAAGATAATTTGCATTCCCTGGTCCACTCGAAAGCTACATCTTTTTTTTTAATTCAACCAATGGTTTTGCAACCTTTGAAAAATTCTCAATAAACCTTCTATAGTAGCCAGTGTGTCCAAGGAATGACCAGATATCTTTTACAACTTTCAGTTGACAGGTAATTCCTTGGATAATGTTGATCTTTTCAGGGTCTACCTCTATCCTTGTTCATGAAATTTTATGTCCTAGTACGACGCCTTCTTGGACCATCATGTATTTTCTACCAGTTGAGCCTTAAATTGGTTTGTACACATCATTTTAAGACTTACTCCAATCGGTCCAGGGCTTGATCAAAATTTGCTCTATAGGTGGAGAAGTCGTCCATGAAGACTTCCACACCATTTCGTATCTGCTATTGGAATATGCTTAGAACTAATCGTTGAAATGTTGCAGGGGCATTGCACAAGCCAAACGACATCTTTTTGTATGCAAATGTTCCCTGAGGACCGATGAACATAGTATTGGCTTGGTATTTTGGGGCTATTTATATTTGGTTGTACCCACTATACCCATTCAAAAAATTATAGTAGCGATGCCCTACAATGATATCTAAGACTTGGTTAACGAATGACAATGGAAAGTGGTCCTTGAATGTTGCCATGTTTAGTAGCCTGAAATTTATGCACACCCTCCATTTGCCTCCCTTTTTGGGAACTATAACTAAGGGGCTAACCCATTCGCTATCAGCAATGGGGTAGATGAAACCAGCTTTTAGAAGCTGTTCAATTTCTTCCTTAACTACTTGCTTAAGCTTTAGGTTCAATCGCCTTTGCGATTGTCTTCGAGGCTTCATGGAGGGGTCAGTATAAATTCTATGTTGGAATATCCTAAGATATATTCCAATTAATTCAGGATATGATCAAGCGAAGGCTTTCAACCATTTGTTTATTACTTTTAGCAATCTTTCTTTTTGTTGAGGAGCAAGCTTCGCATTAATAATTACTTATTTTCCATTTTTAACAAATGTTTATTCCATACCAGTGGGCAATGGTTTTAGCTCAAGGGGATCTTGCTTAAACTTATCAAGGATTTCCAACTTCCCCCAGTTGATATTTTCAAGGTCAAGACTTGGAATTTGGTGATGGACTTGCTCTAATGTGTCTATGCTATCGATATAAGTGCAAGTCAAACCCTCAATTGGTTCCATGCATATAGTTGAACTGCTCTCTTGATCAGCTATCAACCACTAGGTGCCTTCTTATCTTGTGGCTACTGCATACAGGAATCTTTGTATATCAGTCACTTGTGCACATTGATTACATGCAAGCAATGTTAAACGTTGCACAAACCATGACTTCTGCATGCAATTACACCCTGAGTCACTGTATGCGATGCATGGAACTTTCTTCTTCTCGATCTTTTCAAATGTATTTTTCTTTGATATTTCCATGGAAAGATCATGGATTCCTAGGCACATTTCAATTATGCTTAGCCATGCTCTTCCCATTATGATTGGGAAGTCCCCCTTATCGTTGTTCACTTGAATCGCTAGGAAGTCAGCTGGATACGACCACCCACAAATAGTGGTGACAATGTCCTCCACTAGTCCCAATGGGATAGTGATGGACTAGTCAGCCAACTCTAAATGAATGTTACTCTTTTTTAGTGGAGGCAGGTTCTAGGCCTTGTACATTTCTTGAGAAATCAAGTTGACACCAGAACCTGAATCCAAAAGAGCTTTACAAGGCTCATTTCTAGCGATTTGTAGATATATCATAGGACTCCCAGGATCAAAGAATTTCCTAGGAAGATAGCCAACTTTTATCTAATTAGTGACAACATGAGTTAACATGACCGTATGCATTGAGCATGGTTTTTGGGTTGAAGGGAGCTCTGAAGCTTCAAGTGACAGTGAGGCGGTTGAAGAATCAATTGCTTGTGGTTGCAAGGGCTTAGTTGGATTGTTGGTTCTAAAGAAAGGTCTTTTCTTCATGCAGTTGTCAGAACCAACCAGTAGGTTGAGGGTTAATAGCCCTTGTGGCATTACATTGATGTGGCTAGGTAGGGATTTCACCTTGCATAGCTGGAGCAGGTGGTACTGGAGTTAAGGGTGGAAGAGGTGCAACTGGATCAGAAGGATGGTATGTTTGTGGAATATCACCCCTAGGAGAAGGAGTCATATAGTACTCACAGGCTTAATAGTGAATTTGAGGAGTAACGTAACCAGTAGTGTCACGTGGAGAGACTAGTTGCTGCACATAATATCCATACGGGTCAAGTTGCCAGTAAGGATACTATTGTTGTGGTGGCATCCCCCATGATTATGGGTATTGCCACTATTGATACTGCTCGATTGGTTGTGGTGGACTTCCACTTGGATAATATGTTAAGACTTGGTGGAACTACCTTGGGTTACCTTGAGGATAAGGTAACCTTTGGGGTGTTTGCCTTTTGTTTAATGGTGGGTTGAGTGCATACACCCCAGACTCCTGCAAATGTGAGATTATAGGGCAACATCCCTTAGAATGATCATATTATCATATCTCTCATCCACTATTATTGTCTGTATATGAATCCATAACCTCTTCAATGATGGCAACTTTTCCCTTACCCTTGTTACGTGCTTGTTCAATTTCTTTTTTTTTTCCTTTTTTCATTATCACTACCTTGCTCTCTAGACTCCTCTACTATTTTGAGAATGGTTTGAAATCTATCATCTAGAGAATCCCACATTTGGTCTACCTTTGCTGATACCTCTGATGCTAATTTTTGGATAGGCAAGGTTTTCTTATTCACCATCTCTTTGAGTGGTGACTCTTCTTTATCCTCACAGAATCTTACTCCCTCTTTCAGAGGGAAGGATCTCTGTTATATTCCTCTGCACTCTCTCTTTTCCTTAACTCACCTTCTTCTTTAGAAAATTACTCCAATAATATTTGAACTTGATGGATCCTAAGCTCAAATAGCCTCCCTTGGGCATACATCCCAAGGGTTCTTCGCATTTCATGCCTAAGCCCATCTATGAGATGGCATAGTTGATCCCTCTGCAAATAACCATGGCTAGGACAAAAATGTAACAGTGCATAATATTGGCCCATGGAAACATCCAAGGGTTCATGTCCTCCTTGTTTCCATCCTTGGATTTGCTTTCACAGGTTGAACACTTGGGAGTATGATAATTCTAACATGGTACTCCACCAATGAATGGATTCCAATTCTAAGGACTAGTACTAGCTCTCCGCTCCTTTGACTAGTGTCCATGGGAATAACTTAAGTTTTTTTCCATTTTCTTTCTATGTTTTGTAAGGCACATGCATCATGAAATTCTTGTAGATGATTTTGAGGATTAGCGTTGTACCCCCCTTCAAATCGTGGGATGTTGTTCATGTCTAATCTTTTGATCCTACTATCTTTTTGATGCCTTGTTGGGATTCTGACAGCCTCAGTTATGTTTAACATACTTCTTCTTTAGAAAATTACTCCAATAATCTTTGAACTTGATGGNCCATTTTCTTTCTATGTTTTGTAAGGCACATGCATCATGAAATGCTTGTAGATGATTTTGAGGATTAGCGTTATACCCCCCTTCAAATCGTGGGATGTTGTTCATGTCTAATCTTTTGATCCTACTATCTTTTTGATGCCTTGTTGGGATTCTGACAGCCTCAGTTATGTTTAACATACTTCGAGTAGCAAGTAGGGGTTCATCATGATTATTCCATCTGTGGCATCTATGATGCCTATGTTGTTCTTTACTCTTCCTTCTTTCACAGTGTGTTTCTCTAGAGTGCCCTCATCCCCTTTCTCGACTATTTTGTCTATGACTCTCATTTCGCTTACCCTTATACTCATGGTCTTTTTCTTTGTGACTACATCTAGATCCTGAAGGAGAGGGTGAAGGAGATGATGAAGGTGAAGAAGAAGAAGGACCGTCACCATGTTGGTACTTACTTCCTTCTCTTCGGTGGTCATGGCCTTGATCATGGTTATGATCAGAATGTCCATCTTTTTCATGTGTTTGTGTTTCTTTTTCTGACCCTTTATGTCTGTCAATACCAGAATCCAAGTTATGGATAGTTAAGTAAATATTCTCATACACAACCCCTTGATCGAAGTCAACAGGAGGAACATCATTGTGTGGTTGACTGCCTGAGGCAGGTTCACCACCCGCATTTCTGTTTAGGACATGTGGGACATTCTGTGACAACTTTTCCTTCATGGATTCATGACGTCTCTCCTGTTGCAAATCCCTTTGACGTTGTCCCTCCATGGCTCGCTACTCTCTCGAGTTATGATCATGCACAATGTACTCTACCTATAAGTGTTGCATACCAATTCATGTGAGATCACGAAGAAGCATGCCTAGGATAGAGCGATCAGGAGGTAACACTATGTTCCCTTCTAAATGTTGCCAATGTAGTTGTTCATCTTGGTGGAGGATGAAGGTAAATTTTGGTACATATTCATCAAGATGAACATATACCACACAAAATTGTTGAGGGACTTGTGGATTGTCATGTGTACTACACCTCTGATTGTTCCCTATATTAGACCTAGGTGGTAAAACACTTTCGTACGAAGAAGGAGACATGATTTTCTATATAGTGTGCAAATGTATTATTGTTTATTATTTTTCTTTAAGAAACCCCAAGAGTTCATTCCAATGATGTGAAAGGTTTCCTATGTTCTGGTTAGCGCACAAACAACAAAGTCCCTAGCAATGGCGCCAATGATGAGTGGTGAGATATCCCTACACTCAACCATATGAATACAAGTGTCCATGCATGATCCGGTTGAATTCCAAGGACTAAGTGCCTATGCACCTTTGTGGAATAAGAATGGGTTGACAAATCGTTGTCTTCCCAAGCTTACTTGTATTACGATTGTATGGTTAAGTAAACTTGAGCATATGATTTTTATACTTTTTATGTTTTTTTATGTCCTACTACTAATAAGGGAGGAGAGAGATAACTAAGTAACTAATTTAATTTGACTACTTATTAACTAGGCTCTAACTGATCCTAACACTAGTATCCGTTCTCACTTGTTGTACACATCTTGAACCAGTGCAACACTACTGGGATTACCAAACGCTAATCGTTACTGGGTTACCAAGTGTTACATGCATGCTCGAAGTGATCGTATTGTGTGTGCTTACTTAGGAGAGTTGTAGGGTGAGAGAGAATCATTAATTAACTAAGGAAAGCATTAAGTAACATTAATTAACATTAATTAATCTATTCTAAATGCTGCAAGGTTTATCACAAAGTTCATCTTTATTGCCGTACACAAGGTGTGCTCAGGTACACAATGCTCGAATAAAGATCCTTTCACTTTATGAATCCTATTGTAGGCACACAGAAATAATTCTAACTCTGAGAGGGAGAAAAGGCAAGAGTTTGGGTAAGGGACTAAAACTAACTATGTAAACCAAGTGCACCCACCTCTTATTTATAGGCAATGAGGTAGGACGCGATATCATGTACGCGATATTGCATGGGAGGCCACGATATTGCAAACGTGATATCGTGGCTCATCAGTATTTATGTTTCTCTAAAGATTCATTCAAATTTCTAAAATCCACACAAAGTCTAATATCATCATTCTTCTTCCTTACTGGAACAAGGTTAGTAAGCCATGTCAAATATCAGACCATATATATGATTCAGGCTTGTAATAACTTTTTAATCTCAACTTCCATAGTTGGCTCAAATGACAAATTAAATTTCCTTTATTTTTTCTTAACTTTCTTACAATCGTCTATCACATTAACTTTATGTGTCATCACATATGGTCTAAAAGTTTTAAGATCATCATAAGACCAGGCAAAATTTTCCAAATTATTTTCTATGAATAATGATAAAATTTTCTTAAAAATCAAGTCCTTTTCCTTTGTGATATTTAACATCTTTGGTACTTCAATGGATCCAAAATTCACTATTTCATATGCTTGATCATCTAGATTTTGTATATCTTTTCTCATAAGCAAATTTTTACTAAACTCATGTTCATAATCAATCACCTTTTTGGAAACTAAATTTTTCTTAAACCTTGACGTTGTTGCAAGTATGATTTAGCCTTTAAGTTCTTGCTTATTCTTTAAGAATCTAAACAATTTATCATCATCTTCGAATACTTGTAAATTCTTTATGTTATCTAGTACTGATGGCTAATGTTCTTGTTCAAGCATTATACCCTCATAACTTTCTATCTTTTAACATCTAATGTTGAAGCTACTTTTGCTAAGTCATCTGCTATATAATTATCTTTTCTACCTATATGTTCTTTTTTATAGTGATAAAATTGATCAACATTTTGTAGAAAAGTTGTTTATAGGATCACAAGAATGAACTTTTTACCACACAATTACCTTTAATTTGTTCACAAACTAATCTTGAGTCTCCCTTAATGGTAATTTCCTTGATTCCTTTTTCCAATGTTGCCTTAATTCCAATACACAAAGTTTTATATTTGGCCTTGTTGTTTGTACAAGGGAAAGATAGGTGAATTGCCTTGAATATTTGTGGAAAATCATCTTTTACTAATTCTATTTCAACTCCTACACCTTTCAATTTACAAGAACCATCGAAGTATAGTTCCCATTTGCTCTCATCTTGAAATTCTTCTTTCTCTAAGTTATCAATTTATTGAAGTGTGCAAATTCTAGTTTCAAAAGCTTTTATTTCAGCAACTTTATTCTTTTCATTTGAAGTAATGTTTTCACTCATCAAAGGTTCACTGTAAACATAGATTTGATTTGGCTCTCCTTTCCAAGGTAGCCACATGTATGAATAATCTATTGATATGTAACCTAAGAAATGCTTACTCCAACTTCTACTCAATAAAAGACTATGTGAATCTAGCATATTTGTCATTTGAATAGTTACTCTACTTTTGACACATGGTTTAGAAGTGATTTCTAATAGAACATTGGGTAGTTGATCCACAATCTTTGCTCCACTTTTGTCCACTTGAACAATCTTTTTATTTGATTTTTCAAGGACCAAACCAAGTTTCTTGCATATAAATAATGGTATGATAGTAGATGTAGCTCCAAAATCAACTAAACAATTGTGAAGATATTTGTCTTTTAACTTCATTGTCAAAAGAAAAGAAGGAGCTTCCTTTTCA
Source organism: Gnetum montanum (assembly GCA_015680685.1). NCBI lineage: Eukaryota > Viridiplantae > Streptophyta > Gnetopsida > Gnetales > Gnetaceae > Gnetum > Gnetum montanum. The sequence goes on from MNCI01006203.1 coordinate 205,765, forward strand.
GGAGTACAATCATAGCTAGTTTTGTTGTCTTATTGATGTTGGATACATAGCTTAACTCTTATTCTCCAACTTTCTTTCTATCTTTAATAAACTCTAAAGCTTTTCTTTGCTAATCTCCAATTTTTAGTAATTGATATATACTAATATTTTCCCTAACATGTTTGAGATCTTTGACTAGATCATATTCTCCATCTTCATAAAAACCTAATTTCTTCATCCATTTATTAAAAGATTGATTTTGAAAACTTTTATCTACTTGATCTTCTTTACTTTTAATTTTCTCTCTTCTATTTGGCTTAAAAACCTTTCTTTTAGTAGATGGATTAGAAATGATGTTTGGAGGTCTGGAAGTAGTTAATTTTTCCTTTCATCATAGATTATATCCATTTTCTTCATTGTTATTACACTCTTCATCTAACGATATATCTCCTTCAGAACTTAATAGAGAAGAGGTATCATTAGATCCATTGTTAGGAGATTTACTTGCATAATGAACACCAGAAAACTCATTATTTGATTCAATATCAAGGAAGTTAAATATAACAACATGACTTTCACCCTCATCTTCTACTAATTATTAGCTTAATGCTTATGTTTTCTATTTTTCTTTTCTTCCTTAATGTTAACCTTTTCCAAAGCTTTTTCTAGTTTCACTATCTTGTTGGACAAGTCTCTCAGTAAGTGTCATTTTTCAGATTCTCTACTTTCATACTCTTGGTTTGTCTTAATATGAGATGGTCCTGATAATGCTTTAAGTTGAGAAAAATCTTGCATAGGAATCATCATTTTCTCTTCTCTTTTTTGAGTTGTGATAATCTCTTCATGATTCAAGTTCAACTATTTTTCTAAATGTATAGCTTCACGAAACTAGTCATTCAATGTTAGCAAGTTTGAAGTTCTCCTCAACCAAATTGAAATATTAGGATTTATAGTCTTAAGATAAGTATCTCTAAGCACTTCATCTAATGATCTATACTATCTTTAAAAGAGCCCACAAATTCTTTGAAATTTAATGTTGAAATCTCTAATAGACTCTTTGACTCCTTGCTTAGCTTGTACTAACTTATAGTATAGTTGTTGTTGATCTAATTGATTTCCAAACTAGGCCAAGAAAAGACTTTTCATATCATCCCAACTTGTGATACTATTACTTGGCAAGTTTGAATACCAAATTTGAGCCATATCCTTTAAATTTTCCATGAACAATCTACAAGCTTGATCTTGGTGTTGAACATTTGCATGAGATAAAGCTAACTTAAACATGTGGATATACTCTTCAGACAAGTAAGATTTTCTAAGAATAAAATGCTTAGATAAATATTTGTAAACTTCCTTATGAATATTATTGTAGTTTTGAAATCCTAATGGTGTAGCACTTTGCCAAGGATTTTCCATCCTATTAGAATTCCTTTTAATTATTGAACTCTTATACTTCTTTGGTCTTCTCTTATAGACTAATAAACCAGACAAAAGAGGTGATCTGCTTATCTTTCTAGTCTTTACTCCACTACTTGTTGCAAACTCAAAAACCCTTTTCTCTTCTTCTTCTGATGAATAATTAGTCTTATAATCAAGAATTCTTTAAAACCTTTGAAATCTTCCAAACTATCAATATGTTTGGTCATGAACTAAAAATAGTATCTAATCTTTAAGCCCTACTAGCAACAAAGAATTGTTGATGTGCTAGGACTATTAGTCTTATGAACTTAGAGGACAAAAGAGCTGTTGGTGAACATTTAGGACTAGACCACCAACATTTTGGGGGGGGGGGTGTGCGCAGGTGCACCTCACAGTCTTGAGACCTTGGAAAAGTCATGGGATCGAAGGTGTTCTTCAAATAGGGTTTACATGCTTGTTGGTCTCTAGCAATACCAAGGCCTAGATACCTCCAAATAGAGTTAATGATTCTGAAATGAACTAATCATGAGTATGTATTTGTTGTTTCGAATGTTGAAATGGTTATGTTGTGTATTAAACTATAATTGGCTATCATAAAAGAAATTCAGCTAACTTTGTCAAATATTGTGAGTTCTTGGAGATTTTTGTTTTATCCAATCACTTAGTTTATATGGTCCCTATAGTACGTTACTTGTAAGAAATTAAATTTTGCAAAAAAGTTTGAGCATAATTCTACCAATCTACTACTAATTTTCCCCAAAGAGAAAGTTCTACAAGAAAATTAGAAATAAAGCGAGATTCAATGGACATAGAAAGAGAAAGAAAAGAAAGTATATTTATGTGAAATCTCAAATGTTTAAGTAAGATAAATTGACACAAGGAAACACTTTACAATAAAGCTATTCCTACTTCAATAACTACAAATTGTCCAAACTTCCAGAGCCCAACAAGAAATTTCATAAAGATAATCTTATTATACTACCAAAAAATCACTATGTAAATGACAAAGTACAAGTCTCTATTTTGGCTAGTTAATAGTTGTCATAGCTTGTATTCAACAGAGCTTTCAAAAAATTTGACAATTTCTAGATTGAAATACTAAGGCAATACACTTTAAAACAATAAAGCTATTTCAATCATCTCAAAATACTAAAGATTTTCCTAGATTCTCTATGCTGAAAATAAGCAATTTCATTAAGAAATTATTATTAAATTACTCTTGAGGCTTTTACATAAGCTCTTATATGGAAAATCTTAATAGAAGTCTAATATTGCACAAAAATAAAGCTATAAAAGCAACCTAGGAAAAATCCCAAAATTAAATGCTAAGCATGATACTACCTAAACTATTAGTTAAGTAACTAAAAAAAAAGGAAATAAATGAACTCATAGGATTAAAACAAAGTAGCAAAAATTATGTCTTTAGCAAGCCATCTTACAAGTAATCTTCAATTGTCTTTTCCAAATTCTTCTTATTCCCCAAAATCCCCTTCCCTTTAAAATCTACCTTTGAAGGTCCTTTTATACTGACCTTAAGGTAGTTACAATAATCATGAGAAGTTATGGGTCCTACAAATATCTTAGGCATATAAATTTATAACCACCTTAGGAGTTATAGCTTCCATGGGGATTATGAGAAATTTAAGCTATGGTTGCCAAGTGCTTCATTGGTAACAAATATCATAAAAATTATCATAGGAAGTTACAAAAACTGAAAAAACACATGCCACAATTGGCAAGTGTCCTTTCAAACACAAATATTTAGAAAATTTAGTTAGGTTTTTATACAACCTTCATGTGGAAATTTACTTTGAACAAATAAAGTTCTATAAATCTACCCTTTTAAATTGTAACCTTGCCACTTTTGCATGTATTACCTCTCCAAACTTATGTTATCACTTATAACCACCATAGTATATGTGACATTTTAAATAATGCTTTACCATAGCTTCAACCTTAAAATACAAAACGTGATTTTTCCTAGTGTAGTTTAGGCATCAGGGTTTGTTGCCTCCATATCATAGTTGCCTTGCTACCTTCACTGCTACATTGTCCATTATCTCATTGCCTTCATCACCATGTTGTCCGCTAGCAAGAGTGGTGTCACCATGATGGGTAGGCATGTGTTGGATTCATAGCCTCATCTAGCACCCTTGGTGCATTACTACGTATTCTGGTGATTGCAGATTTGTCTAAAAATGTTTTGAGCTCCACATGTTGGCTTGTCTTTGTCATGCAAATATCAACACTTCTAGCTTCATCACTATTGAAGGAAACCATATCTCCAGCGATCATGGTCCCCTTGTCAGCACTGCCTCCACCGTTATCATTGGCATTGGAATTTGAACTACATATTTTGCTATTTGGTTATTTCTTTTAGGGTTTGTAATTGGCTCTCTCTAGCTAGATTGAATTGCTATTGTATGTTTAATCACCTTTCTGTGTGTTTTGGCTTACATTGGCCATACTACCAATGCTACAACGCATTAGGATTATCTTTCTTCCTCTAAAACTTGCACTTGTCATCATTAAATTTTTGCATGTAGGTAAGTGTGAAATTCGTTGGCTTTGATGGTTGTGTAGGGAAAGTTCATGGTGGGATGTTACTGGTAAAATTCCATTATTGTTGTCTTTTCCCTTTTGGACAAATGCCATTTCTCATGTAGCAAAAATCTACTTGATAATGCAACAATTAAGATGATGAGCTACGTTAATTGTTTCTACTCTTATTGGAGCAAGGATTTTGATTGATAACGTTAACTTCCAATTTATTACTATTCCAGTAACTTTACATATTATCTCATAAATCAATTGCAGACCTTCACTACTCCCTAGTTCAACTATTTTCTTTTGCTTTCCAGAGTAGAAATCCCATAGTTAGTCATATAGGATTTCCCTTGGTAACATTGTAGTGCATTTCTTAATTGTAAACTTGTCAAATTACTGATAACTTAGCCATGAGTATTTATCAAAATTCTTATTTCAAGTTGATTGCTTCCATCAAAATCCTTAAACATAAGGACTTGTAACAGGCTTATGCTAAATTTAACTTCAAGAAAAATAAATTTTAATTGCCTATGTATCTACTTTAACTCAACAATCTAGAGATACTAAGAATTGAGAAATAATTTATCTCATACTCCCAATTACACTCCATATGAATATGACAACCAAAAGAGCAACACTAAATGGATTATTTTCCCAAAACTTAGATAGGAAATGTTATTTATGGTCTTCAAATGCATATCTTTTTATTCTTATATATCATTTTTCCATATCTATTGATTTCATATTCCTACTTCATGAAATGGCTGAAATGTGCCAACACTAAGTTAAAAATATCATAACTAGTAATAACTAGTTTGAGACAAATTGTAAGGATGCGTTCCTCAAATACAAAAATGCATAACCTTACCCTAAGAATATAAGTCACACTATGAGGAAAGTAAGAAGAAAGAAGTTAAAATATATGGCACCAAGAAAAGAAGCATGTAAGTAAGATTAACAAAAAATGAAAATTATAACCAAGTACTACAACAAGAAAGAAAACAAAGAAGTTATAAAGAATTCATAATAGAACATTGTAAGAAGAAACAAAAAGGTTATGATGTATAATCATTGTAACATAAGTGAGTCATAATGGATGACAATCATAATGATTGATAAACTTTATAACTAAAGAGTTGAAGTTGTCATTAAGCATCCTTTATTAGAGAAGAAAAGGTACCAAGTAGGACTCAAATATAAGTAATGATCTAGTGTCCTAAAGAAAAACCAAAATTCACAATTGGAGCTAATCATAAGCCTAATTTAGTTTCTTAAATAAGAACAAAATATCACTTGGGAGGCTTTATTAGAGTAAAGACAATTGTTGAATAGTGTAGCCAAGTTAGTATGTAAAGTTTGTATGAAAACTAGTTGGCCAAGGATAACTATGAACTTTATTATAAAACCAATAACCAAGTTATAAGTCAATAATTACAATGTATATAGAACATAATTATGAATTATTATAAATAAGTAAATCAAGTTAAGTTTAGATTAAATTAATGTGTTATTGTTGGTGACCATTTGGGATGCGACTGCCAATGAGTGTCCTCGAACAGGATTTAGGTGCCTGCTGGTCTCTGGCAACACCAAGGCCCAGATACCTCCAAATAAACTCAGTAGTTAATGTGAGTATGTGTGTGTACTGTTGTGGCGTGTGGTTGTGAAAAATGAAATGATTGCGTTATGTGTAAACTATAGATGACTTATCTTAAAGAGATTCAGCCAACTTTGCCAAGTACTAT
>MNCI01006203.1:212348-277812 GCA_015680685.1 Gnetum montanum
AATGTCTTCTCTTTTTATAGGGTTCAAAGGTGGTTACATACTTAAAATATCTTAGCTAACTTGTCTCCTAAGTAAGGGAGTTACAACTTACCCATGTAGCTAGGAGATATTTCTCACTAATTTAATTGGGAAGTTAAGTAGTTGGGAAGTTGTACATAAAGTTAGGAGGAATTTATGCTACCACTAATGTTTGTAAACATTACAAATATTACAAATATAATAACATTAATATTACAATTATGTTATGGGTAGTAATAATGTTTGAAAAATAATGTCTTGAAGCCTTGGAATAATTAAATTAAAAGGTAAGTCTAAAATCGGGGCTTCATGCTATTAGCATAGGTGACATTGTATCATTGCTGAATTAAATTAATCATAGACCATTTAAAATTTTATTTTTGATGAACTGCAGCTCTGATCTACCGGCATTGGTCCAAAATATCTCTTAACACCTATCTCAGTGTGCCTTTGTGTCTTTGTTGCCACGTTTTGTGGACTAGTATGCGATATGGAATGCTTCGGCGTCGGGCATGGCTGTTGTTTCAGATTATAGGTTCCAGGGCTAATGACATTTTTGATTGCCATTTTTCACCGCCTAAAAAATATTTGAAATGCATTCTTTGAAAGCCCAGGCCTGTTTGGCAAGGTTGCAGGCGGATTATTTTTCAAAAAACGTTCTGAGCCATGGAAGGCTTCTTTTTTAAAATATCTGTCACAGGAAATGGTAAGGTAAGTTACGAAACAACCCTACAACTGCCCAAAAATCCTTTGTGTAGTGCGCACCTTGTGGTTTCATGATGACGTTGAAGGCACACAAGTCTGAAACAGAAACCCAAAATTGAAGATTTCGTTACTAAAATCAAAATAACTACTGCCGCGAAGCTCTAATGGGTAGCAACAACCTTAGGGGCTCCTCTTGCTGCGCGAAAGTTTTTTTTATATATAACGGCAAGGGTTTGGGTCATTGCGTTGGCAGGAACTGTGCCGTTTCGAGCTAAGAATGTGCAGCACCATGGGACCATGATTTCAGAGAAATTTAGGACCTTTTCCTATTCTGCATAACGTCTTTTTGTTTCCTCTACATTTTTTTTTCTTTTGCGGATCTGAAACCTTCCGCAGTTAAGCGCATCTGAACCAGGGTCGTGATTTGAATGCGTTTTCAATGGAGAAAATTCAGAATGCAGGCCTGCGTCGTTTATGGAATGATCTCTATTTTTTGGTCTTGCTGTTTTTACTTCTTCAAAGATTGCAACTCATATCTTCTCCATTTCCGTGACTCTCACCCTTGGTATCGTTTGAAGCTCGAACCGACGTTTCTCCATTTAAAAAAAATTTGTTGTTTATTCCTTCAAACCTTATCACCGCCTCCTTGAGAGACTAAAAATATGCTGCGGTAGTATATCCTCTCTCTTTTTTAAAAAAAAAATATATATTTGGACTATTGTATGTAGCAACATGATTATTCCTAGAATTCTTTGTTTTCCACACCAATATTCCATTTTGGGCCACCCCCTAAATTCCATACCAATGATATGACATAACGCATTCACATTCTCCAACTCTTACAATAATGTTCAAAATGACTCTTACTGTTCCATGGAATGGCCAAATGTGCCAATAGTTATCTTGTTAAGTTCTTAATTACAAAGATCCTTAAGTATATTAAAGTTGGTAAGGAACATAAAATAAAACTCTAACATGTTACACATTACCAATAATTACTTAGTTATATATAACTGTTAAAAATGCTAGATGCTTTTGTTGAGGAATGTGTTGCATTAGTCAATTATGTAAAAGGTATGCTTTACCAATAGGGAGTTTTGCCTTAAATTTTTGCTTTTCTTACATCTTCAAAATAAATGTACTTTGAATCTTCATTAATAAAATTATTTATAATGATGTTATTTTTTTTTCATATACCCTTCTCTTCTTATTTTGCATTCCATTTAATTCCAATGTTTGATCTTGGATCGTGGTTTGATTTAATACTCATTGTGACATTCCAATCATGGATAATCATAGATAACTTGAATTGAGCATACTTTAATATATTTCACAAAAGAATAATCTTTTGATCATGTGAATGAGAAAAAGGATGAGACAAACTATTTATTAATTGATAAACAATAAAATCTTAACAATGTAATGAAGTGGATCCTTGGAATTATCTTCCCTTAGAGATAATCCAACATTGCCACCACGATTAGGTCCAAAGACCAAAGGGGTGGTTAGTTCCTTCTTATCCTACTTTATCCAATTACCATCACTCAACTTACTAGTTCTACAACTACATGCTAGCATAACCTTTAAGTTAACAAACCTTAAATACTATAAGTCAAGCCCCCAAATAGTACCATGAATGATTACAACTTCTCAAATAAGGCATCCCTTAATAACTAAAGGTTAATTACATAATTTACATGTTCTTTATTACAATTCCTCTCCCATTTAGAAATAGGACGTTACAGTAAGAAAGATAGAGGAATTAGTCTCAATAATTATTATAATCAAGGTTTTTCTCTCTCAACAAAATGAATTACAAAATGCATTAATGGAGATGATGTTTGGATACTTCTTTTAAAAAATAAACATATGTAAGAAAAACCTAAAAATGATAATAGTTAGTCTCATAATAATTTTCATCATTTTCTTCTTTCTCCTTAAGTGATCTCTATTCTTTGTTCTTTGGTAGTTAAACAAATTTCGAAGACATGGTGCAATCTTAGTAAGTATTGCAATTACAATCATATTACTGTTTTAGAAGATATGCTTAACCAAATTAGCTCATGGTAGCTTCCTTTTAATGAAGAATCTTGGGCTACTCATTCATCTAGATTATGTACCAATTGGAGCAAATTTCATATCACTGTAATTTCTTGTCTACGTATGCATGATAGATAGATTACATGGATGGAGAATTCTAGCCTCTATGGTCTAAATAAAAAGAGGAAAAGGATTTTAAAAATTAATTTATGATCTTAAGAATTTATTCAAAGTTGACAATAGTTTATATTAACCTTTTCTAGATACTTTTTGAAAAGATGTTAGATTTTTTTTTCCTTTTAACTCTATAGGTTTATGCAAGATTATTACCAAGAATAATTGTATTCATAACAAATTCAATAAGATATGGAAAATGCAATTATCACTACTGATGAGTGACAAGGTATCCCTAAGCCCAACCATATGAATCACTAAGGTGTTACGCGTGATCTAGTTGAATTCCATAGACCTATTGTTATTTAATGCACTAGCTCTTATAGGAAGTAAAATGGGCATTTGTTGTCTTCCCAATTACACTTGTAAGGTTCAAGGGTATGGTTTAACTGTAATTGAGGTATATGATTTTTCTTACTTTATATTTTATGGATTTGATCACCTACAACAAGAATGAAGAGTAGAGTAATTAAAGATCTAATTTGTCTATTTTCTAGCAAGCTTAACACAAGTAACCGCCCCACTTTCCTAGACACATCCTGAACACATATAGCACTATGGGGCTACCAAACATTAAGTGTTGCTGGGTTACCAAGTACTATAAGAATGCTCAAAGTGGTCATGCTCATGTTCATTAAATGCTAGAAATAAATTTCTTAATTCAAATGCATTAAAATAAAGAGCAAGAAAGTAAAATGCATTAAAGAAAATATTAATCTATTCACAATGTTGCAAGGATTGTCAAAAGAGTTCATTTTTTCCCCATCACACTGCTGCACTCAAGTACATCAATGCTTGAATAAAGAATTGTACACACCTAGAATCCTTCTATGGGCACTCGAAAAATATTCTAACTTTGATGAAAAGAAATGGTAGTAGCTTCACTACTCTGCTTGAAAACTAAACTGAAAACTAACTCAAAATGAGAGCCTAGGTGCAGTATTTATAGACCCAGGGTAGATGCTTCGATGTCATGTACACAACATTGAGGCTCTGATGTCAAGGCCAACAATAAACATGTTTCACCATACCCCCGCAACTGAATGAAAACTCATCCTCAAGTGAAGAAGAGGAGGAACAAGTTCTTTACAACATAACATATTGGGTAGGTATGGAATTATTGACTCTCACACAAACTAACTTAGATGAAACAGACATACAAACTTTGAGTGCCCAAATGTACAAAATTATAATTTTTTTACAAAATTGGGTGTTCATAAGAAGAGGAGTGAACACCCTAGAGAATATTGACATCCAACACCTCTTGGCAGCAGAGAGAGAAGAGATCCCACAATCATGAAAAGTCCTCATTGTGTGGTCCTACTGCATCATCCTTGATGAAGATAGTCTCACTTCTAGTCCATGCTTCCCACTATAATCACAATAGAATCATGAATTAGTAAGAAATGTGTAACACATAACTGTTAAATGCCTTGTCTCATTAGTCGTTACACTCGGCTAGGTTATGATTGTGGTTGATTAGTTCCTTGAGTAGTGTTAGTGGGAAGGTTGAGAGATAGCATTATGTAAATTAAGTGGTTCATTAAACTTGAAAAAGTTCAATACAAGGAAAGATTTAAAGAGGGTATAAGAATTAATAACAATGAAAAGAAGAATTCACTAAAACTATTGTGAAGATGTTTATGATTGGGTGTCATTGATGGGATAAACAAAAAGAATTTGATTGTAAAAATGTCTAAGGATAAAGAACTTAACTAATCCAACCAAAAGATATGCAAGTGGGTCCTCCCTAAGGCAAGCACAGGCCTTTTATGCCCTTGCATAACATCAAACCAAAGAGTCCATGGGCTCCATGGATGAATAATGGTTACAAAAGGTTAAGTACAAAAACCTAAAAGAAACTAACTAAGAATTTCGACACATCAAACCAAGACATCAAATTAAGAACATGAAACTGGAAATGAGGTGAGACATGGAAAGCATAAATAGATGAGAAAGAGAGATAGTGGAATGGAGTTCCTAATTATGGTCACATGAAGTCCCTTATGGATTTTGTGGTTAAATGACTTAATAGAATCTATCCTTAGTCCAAACTAAAACCAACCACGTTCAGTGACTTTGCATGGACATTCTAATACCAACCCATCCCCTAAGACACAAGAGTGCTCCCATAGAACAACCACCATTTCTTATTAGAGAAGAAGTAGGAAGTGAGCAACGACCTTAGTTAAAGGGGACTAGTCCCATAACCAATGCTTGTAGCCTGCTTATTTTTTCTAAGGGATGTGCTTTGAATTTTCATTGTTTTTTTTTTTGAAATGAGAACCACACCATGCAAAAACACATGCATTTATTTTGTCCAAGGGGTATGCTTTGAATCCTCATCTTTCTCTCTCTCTCTTTTCTTGATGAGAACCACACCATGCAAGGACATATGCATTTATTTTATCTAAGGGATGTGCTTTAAATTCTCATCATTTTTTTATGAGAACCACACCATGCAAGGACTTATTCAACTTCCTTTTATTGGATGACACAAAATGGTAAGAAATTTATGAAAACACACATGCACATAGGCAAACAGAAAAGCATAAAGAATATCGAATCCCCTTGAAGCCACACCCTATTCAAACCTTTGAATCCTTTCCAATTCTAGAAACTACCAAAGTCACAAATGTATTAAAGTTTTATTAATGAAAAAGGGACTGCACATTTCCAAAATAAGGAAAACCATAGAGTGTGTGAATGGGTGGATGTTGTAGACTCACTACCTGTTACATAAAAAGAAACCATGTCCTAATTATTTGTAATGAAACTCAAAGCTAGAAACTAGACATCAACAATCAAATAAAAATAATACATATCACCATCAAGTAATGCATTACCAATGTACCTGACACTTATTAACAAAAAGTTAGAAAATCACACCAAATAAAAGAAAATATAAAATGTTCAAGAAATATCAAATGTACTAACGATGGTGTAAAAAAAATTAGAAAAGATTAACAACATAAAAACAAAAAGATGTAAAATAAAGAATGTATAAAACAAAAAAGTTGAAAAACTGAGGAGCTACTTTGTATGATTAGCATGAGTGGCCATCTCCCCCATGACTAAGTTTTGAAAGAAGGAAGAGATCCAAAATCTTGAGCATGGTTGTCCATCAAATGAGGTACTTATTGTGTTAGCTAGCATATGCTCATGGAAAGGTTTAATTTATTGGTTGTTAAAAAACTATTTCTTGTTTGGGCTCTCAAGTTTATAGATCATCATAGCCTCAGAAGGAAAAGTCTCATAAATAATGTAAGCTCCTTCTCACAACATTTGAAACTTAGTTCGTTGGGGTATGTGTGTAGGGTTCCAGTAAAGAACTTTGTCTTCCAATTGAAATTTGATTTTTCTAATTTTCAAGTCATGATGCTTTTTGTTATAGGCCTTGTGTAACTTGTTACATGATAGGGCCACTAATTGGTTCTCGTCTAATAGGTTGAGATTTATCAGTCATTCTTTTTAGGCTAGACTCAAGTCAAGGTCAAGGTCACAAGCTATTGAAAGTGTATGTAGTTTAGATTGAATAGGAAGTGTTGGTAGTTTGTCGTACACAAGCTCATAGGGAGAATAACTTCTAGAAAGTTTCCAAGTTGAGCCATAGGCCCAAAGGGCATCATTCAGTTTTGTGCTTTAGTCCTTCCTATACTTACTAATAGTTCTTGTTAGTATCCTTGTGATTTCCCTATTGGTAACCTTAGCTTGACCATTAGCTTCGGGATAGTAAGGTGTTGTGAATTTATGTTCAACCCCCAAGCATTGCATGAGCTTCCAAAAGTAATGCCTGTAAAATAAGTTCCATTATCAGAAATTAATGCACATGGCACACCAAACCTATTCACAACATTTTATTATATAAACCAAGTAGCAATAGAAGATGTATAGTCGATGACGATTGTTGCTTCTACCTATTTCATACAATAGTCAAAAGTGACTATGATGTATGCCTTTCCATTTAACATGGGCATGATGGAACCCATGAAATAAATGCCCTAAATGTTGAATGGTCTTAGTAGTTAAATCGATTGTTGAGGAACCTCCATTCGAGCAATTATTTCACCATCTCATTGGCATCATTCACAAGAGCAGATATAATGATGGGCATCCTTGAAGAGTGTTGGCCAATAGTACCCTACTATTAGGATTTTAATGGTCGTGCATCTCCCAGCATAGTGTCCTCCACAAGGATTTTCATGAGCATCTTGGAGAACATGTTGTTGATCAACATCAGGAACACACCAACGAACTAGGCCATTAGTGCACACCTCGTAGAGCTGTCCATTGATCTCTATGAAGTGCTTTACCTAGTGAAGAAACTATTGTTTCTTCTAGTGGTCCAACCCTTGTGGCATCTCTTGAGTAAGAAGATAGGTGAGAATGTTATCATACCATTTTGGCTCATTAGGCATTTGTTCAATTATAGCCTCAGCAAAGAGGAGTTCATTAGGAAACATTTTAGAGAGTGAGCTTTCTTCCTTTTGATCATCCCATCACAACCAAGACAAGTGATTAGCAACCACATTCTCAATGCCCTTTCAATATACCATTGTAAGATCAAATTCCTATAAGATCACTAGCCACCATATGACATGGGGCTCACCATTGGCTTGTTCATTAGGAAGCGAATGGCACTATGGTCTATGTGCACAAACACCTTATATCCAAGCACATAATGCCTAAACTTCTCTAGGGCAAACACCACCACCATCAATTCTTTTTCTATAGTGGTGTAGTTTAGTTGTGCACCCACAATGCTTTGGCTAGCATAGTTGATGTAGTATGGATGTTTCTTATCATTTAACTACATCAACACTACTTCCAAAGCATAATTTGATGCATATGTCATGATGTGAAATAGCCTAGACTAGTCAAGTGCTTGTAGGATTGGAGTTTCTACAAGGTTTTCTTTTAGTTGCTGGAATTCTTTCTCACATTTTGTGGTCTAGACAAAGGGAGCAGCTTCTTTGTTAGCTCTACCATCGATTTTGTGATCTTAGAGAAATTCTCTATGAATTTCCAGTAGGAGCCAGTATGTCCAAGGAATGATCAAACATCTTTAACTATTTCTAGATGACGGGCTATTCATTGGATGACCCTTATTTTTTTAAGGTCCACCTCAATTCGTTCTTGCAATATTCTATGCCCTAGTACAATGCCCTCCTAGACTATGAGGTGACTTTTCTACCAATTGAGCCGCAAGTTGATTTTAACATACTATTTCAGCACTTGCTCAAGGCAGTCTAGAACTTACTTAAATGTAGTTCCATAGGTAGAGAAGTCATCCATGAAGACTTCCACACCACTACCAATTTGCTATTGAAAAATGCTTAAGACCATGCATTGGAATGTGGCAAGAGCATTACATAGATCAAACAACATCTTGTGATATGCAAAAGTCCCCTAGGGACTCGTGAACATTGTCTTTTCCTGACTTTCTTGTGTAATTTGGATTTGGTTATAGCCACTATATGTTGGCGACCGTTTGGGACGTGACCGCCAACAAGTGTCCTCGAACAGGATTTAGGTGCCTGCTGGTCTCTGGCTACACCAAGGCCCAGATACCTCCAAATAACTCAGTAGTTAATGTGAGTATGTGTGTGTGCTATTGCGGCGTGCGGTTGTGTGCAATGTAACGATTGCTTGTGTGTGAAATACAAATGACTTACTTTAAGAGATTCAGCCAACTTTATCAAGTACTGTGAGTTATTGAGAGTTTCCTATTTTGTTCAAACTACCTAGTCTATGCGGTCCCTATAATACCTGCTTGTAACAAGTAAAATTTTGCATAAACATTTGAGCACAACTCCGCAAATCTACTCCTAATTTTCCCCAGAGAGAGATATATAGTTCCACAAGAAAACTAGAAATAGAGCAAGATTCAAAGGAAATAGACAGAAAGAAAAGAAAGCAGATTTGTGTGGACCTCAAATATTTAAACAAGGTAAAATGACACGAGTAAACACTTCGCAATAAAGCTATTCCAAATTCAATATCTATGAATTGTTCAAACTTCCAAGACTCAAACAAGCAATATCTTCAAGACAATCCTACTGTACTACCAAAAATTGCTGCGTAAACTACCATGTACGAGACTCCATTTTGGCTAGACAGTAGATGTCAACGATTGCATTTAAACAGAACCTTTAAAAGACTTGACAATTTCTGATTGAAATAACACGGAAAATCACTCTAAAGATAAAAAGAAGCTATTCTGGTCCCATCAAAATACCAAAGATTTTCTGAACCCTCTCGACTACCAAATTGTTCCACGGCGTGACTACAAACAGAGGCTCTCTTCCAACAATCCAATAGCAGTTCCCAAACGTTGCACAATAACGAAATTTACTACTAAAATGCTCTCAAGGCTTTTTGAACACAAGCGCTTCTATGGCAAAATTTTAACAGAAATTCCTATTGGGCAACAAGAACAATAAGAGCAATCTAAAAATCCCAAAATTACTTGCCAAGAATGATACTACCTAAACCACTAGCTAAGCAATTAAAACAAAACAAAAATGAAATGCATAACTCACAGGACCATGACAAAGAGGCTGAAATCTTTATTCTAGCAAGCCATCTTGCAAACAATCTTCTTTACAAATCTTCCAAGTGTGATGATGATGCTCCTTCTTGATGTGTGATGATCTTTCCTCCTTGACCCTTGAAGCCTATTTATAGGATTCCAAGGTAGGTAGGGAAGTTACATTTTCAAAAATATCTTAAAAATATCTCACCTAACTTCTCTCCCAAGTAACTTGGCCAACCAATTAGGAGATTACTTGGCCAACAAGTTAGGAGGTTACTTGCCCAACAAGTTAGGTAAGTTACAACAACTTTGGGTGGTTTCAACCACAAAAGAGATAAAAATGCTGCATCTGACACGTGTCCCATGTAGTTGCCAAGTGTCTTCATGCAGTTGCCAAGTGTCTTCATGTAGTTGCCAAGTGTCTTCATGCAGTTGCCAAGTGTCTTCATGTAGTTGCCAAGTGTCTTCATGCAGTTGCCAAGTGTCTTCATTCATTTGCCAAGTGTCTTCATTTAGTTGCCAAGTGTTCACCATGGAGAGAAACAAGTTGCAGTTGACACGTGTCCCATTTAGTTGACAAGTGGCCATTGTGGAGATAAAGAGGTTGTAGTTGACAAGTGGCCTTTGTGGTGGTTATAACCACCATTTCAATTGACAAGTGTTCAATTCTCATAGGACTTTGAACAATTGTTGCATAAATTCCCTTTTTAAATCAATATTATATTTTATTGTTATTTATATCATAGTAGTAAAGATAATAACCATGGATTTGATGCATGGGTTGATATATAAATATATGTATGCGTATACAACCGAATGCATAAGTGGAGTTGTACTCTCACATTTTAATTTGTGGCACCTCGAATGTAATCCCAGTTATATCAAGGCCGATTCCATATTCATCTTCTCTGCACTTTATTACAGAAAAAGTAACTAGAGCTACTCTATCATAAGCTAGAGAGATATCTACAATTGATACACCATTTTCTTTTGACTCTAGATAAACCCTCATGCCAACATTCCCAATTGCAATGTCATTATCCCTTGATTTTCAAAACATTCAATTCAGCAACATTTTCATTTCTATTCCAACTTCATGGTTAATTAACTGTTGCAGAATTCTTTACAAGAAAGAACATAATCCTCCTTGAACAATTTCAGTTCATTAGGATTCTGTACCTCACCATTTGCAAATAAGTCCACCTGTTCCATGAAATGGTAAAAATGTGCCAACACTATAACCATTTAGAAAACTGTAGTAGCAATGCCCAGATATTGTGTCAAGCACTTCGTAAAAAAATGGCAACAAAAAGTTATCTTTGAATGTTGCCATGTTTAGTAGCCTAAAATTGATGCAGACTAATGAAGTGTCAAAAGTCAATGTGTCAACTAGGCCATGTATACGCAACCGCATCGACGTGGCCCCGTTTACGCAGCCACCTTTCTCGGATCTATAAATATGAGGGCCTTCTGCCTCATTTAGGCATCGTTTTGAGTAGTAGTAGCGAAGCTCTTGCAGTTTTTCCTCGCAAGAGATAGAATATTTTCCAAGTGCTTGCAGCAGGTGTAAGAAAAGTGATCAAATCTTTATTCGAACATTGATGTATCTGAGTCCATTGGCGTGATGGCAATAAAGATGAACTATTCAAGCATACCTTGCAGCATTTGGACTTAGTTATTTCATGCATTTAATAGTTTAATATGTTTATGCTTTATTAATTACTTGTTTATGCTTTATTCATTACTTGTTGATTATTTAAGTTTTAATTATTATAATTTCAACCGTTATTGTTCATTCATAGTTCATTAAAGCCATAAGTACGACCATCTCAAATGTAATCCAAACACTTGGTAAGCCCAGCGACGCTTAACGTCTGGTAATCCAGTAATGTTAGAAAAGGCTCAGAACGTGCTCAGAAGATGGGACTGGATACTTATGTTAGGAATAGTTAAGATTTAGATTAAGATAATCTTAGATTAATTA
Source organism: Gnetum montanum (assembly GCA_015680685.1). Taxonomy (NCBI): domain Eukaryota; kingdom Viridiplantae; phylum Streptophyta; class Gnetopsida; order Gnetales; family Gnetaceae; genus Gnetum; species Gnetum montanum. The sequence goes on from MNCI01006203.1 coordinate 223,805, forward strand.
ATATTCTATCCTTATTTTCCAAAATTATTAGTCACCAAAAAGATAATTAAAAAGATATAAAAATCATTAGCCTTAGTATCACTTAACCAATGTAAACAGAGCTTCACAAGTGAGATTAGGATGACAACGACCATTCTAACCCAAGGTTTCACTAGTTAGAAATCTGGTGTATGTTAAGTGCTTACAGTCTGCAGTTTTTGACCGAGTCGCGTGTGAACACCCGTGATTCGTATGGTTGGGCGTAGGGATACCTAGCTGCTCATCATTAGCATCATTACCAGAGATTGTTAGTCTTACATGCATCATCTAACCTTAGTGAAATTATCATTTAAGTCGTTGGAACAGACCTAGGGTAGAAATATTTATGCACACTAGGCAAATTCAAGTAAATAGTAAGGTACATCGATTATATGGAAAATCTAACATCCAACATGTCTTCTCACAGGAGAGATGCATTTGAACCACCGGTGCTGCAAGAATGTCGAGTGGTGTACAAACATCCCGATGAATATGTCCCTGATTTTACATTCATCCTACATTAGGATGAACATCTTCAATGGAGGGACATGGAGGGTAGCATCGTGCTACCGCCCGACTGAGCAGCTCCTATGATGCTATATCACAATCTGGGCAGATTGGGCATCTAGGACCGAGTGGCAGAGTACATCATGGAGGACCATGACTATTGGGACTATCGTCCTATAGAGGCTCAATGGATAAGAGATCAGTAGCAAGCAGAGAAATATGAACAGTAGAAGGGGAAGCAATTCACCAACCCCTTATTCTCGCAAGGGCTGTAAGATGATGGGGATCCCGTATTTCATGATACTCATTCGACCAAACTTCCCCTGGGGCCGTAGTTCCTCCAGTCGATCATTCAGAACAAACCTCCAAGTGACCACGATCCTCAAGGGGATGGAGGGTCACGTAGCAAAGCTGGGGGAGATGATCGTGGCCACCACTAGGGTAGATGGGGAGATTGCCACCAGAGCAGTGGCAATGCCTCTCCTTCTTCTCCGTCCTTCCCCTCTCCTGCGCCTTCCTCCAGCTCAGGCTCTAAGTGTAACAGGGGAAGGCTGGAGAGAAAGGATGGTGCTAAATAGGTTCGGAAGGGGCAACGTGAGGGAGCACACGACCAATCGCGTGGTCCTCACCAGCATGAAAGAAGGGGTACCAGAAATCATCATAGATGTCATAGTCCCCAACAAGACTATGATTCAAACAAGTCGTTGTTAGCTACTTGGAGCATGCTCCAAATTGTAGAGGCAGTTCACATTCCAAGTAGGCACATGAACGATAGTTAGATCAAGCATGTTGACATGAACAACATTCCCAGGCTTGAAGGAGGATACAATTGTGATCTGTAGACCCACCTGCAGGCGTTCCATGATGCCTACACCCTGCAAAATATTGATAATGATTGGAAACGGTTGAAGTTGTTCCCTCGTACACTCATCAAAGAAGCTAAAAGTTGGTACTGATCCTTGGAGCTAGAATCAATTAGAAGATGGAGTACAATGCTTGAAATCTTTAATGACAAATATCAAACATACTCTAGAGTGGCGAATCTGAGATGGTAGATCCAAGGTTGGAAATAAGGGAATCATGAACCCTTGGATGCCACCATGAGCAAGTATTATTCACTTTTGCATCGGTGCCCTGGTCATGGTTACTCTTAGCAGGCATAGCTTCGCCACATTATTGATGGGCTCCATTTTGAAACACAAAAGACCCTTAGTGTGTGTGCCAAGGGACGACTGTCGGAGCTAAAGGTCCATCAGTTGCAACACCTCATTGATCAAGTGGCCAAAGAGGAAGGAGAACTCAGAAAAAAGGAGAGTGTAGAAGAATTCAACTGGGACCCTTCCCTCAAGAAGAGGAAGCTCCGATTTTATGATGAGGAAGATGAGTCACCTCTAGAAGCAACGGTGAATAGGAAGACTTTGCCGTTACAAAATTTTGCATCTAAAATATCGGCAAAGGTGGATAAAATATGGGACTCTTTGGACAAGAGATTCCAAAGTGTATTGAAAATATCAGAAGAGTCCAAAGAACAGGGTAGTGACCGTGATCGACGTAGGAAGAAGGGAGCTAAACGTGCCCAACATAAAGGTAAGGGAAAAGTTGTTGTAGCAGAGAAGGTTGTAGACTCTGACACCGAGGAGGATGATGGATGTGGCATATGCCAATATGGGCATCCTAAGGGATGTTGTCCTATGGTGTCCCACCTTCAAGAGTCTGGGGTCTATGCCTTAAACCCTCATTTGGCGCAGCGGTAGATACCCAAAGGTTGCCTTATCCACAAGGCAACCCCAGGTAATTCCACCAGCAATAGTAAGGATATTATCCGAGTGGAACGCCCCCACAACCGTATGAATACTTCCAATAGTGGCAGCAACCACAAGCGTGGGGGATGCCACCTCCAAGGCAGCAATACCCTTATAAGCAGTCAGATCCTTATGGGTACTATGTTCAACAACTAGTCTCTCTAAGAGACTCTTCCAGTCATGCGGCCTTTCCCAATTACTACCATCCCCCTGAATATTTTAGACATCCATCTCCATCACCCAGGGAGACAAATCCACATCTCTTCTACCCTCCATCACCTTCTTCTACCACTCCTCTATACCATCCCTCTCAATTGCCACCTGCTCCATCCATACATGGAGAAATACCACCACAGCCACAACAACGAAACACTACGAGGGTTGTTAACTTAAAACTGGGACCAAAATCCAAGCCACGTAAACGTCCTTTCTTCCGGCCCAATAATCTAAACACACCCTTGCCTACACCTATGGCCAATTCCTCTAAACCTACCAATGCCTCTACCATCATACCGCCTGAGCAGCCCTCCGCTCCGCTGCACTCTAACTTCCAGACAGTCATGCTCACACATGCTATGACCGACTGGATCAAAGCTAATTCTCTTTCCCAAAAATTGACAGATCAGGGAAGCCCCCTAATCTATCTTCAAGTGGCTAGGAACAAGCCGTGAAAAGCTCTTCTAGACTCAGGGTTAGGGGTTAATTTAATCTCTCATGACATATACAAGAACTGGAACCTGCCCCCACTAAAGAAGAGTAACATCTAGCTCAAGTTAGCAAATCAATCCATCACCATTCCTTTGGGTTTGGTGGAGGACATTGTGACCACCATTTGTGGGTGGTCCTACCCTGCTAACTTTTTGGTCATCCGTGTAGAAAATTGTAAGGGGAACTTCCCAATCATCATGGGAAGAGCTTGGCTAAGCACGATGGATGCACGACTAGGACTTCGAAATCTGTCCCTGGAAATTTCAAAGGAAAATCCTTTCAGGAAGATTGAGAAGAAAAGAGTTCCATGCATCACGTACAGTGACTCGGAGTGCAACTATGTGCAGCAGTTATGGTCTGCTAAGTGGACATCCATTCAAGCATGCATTCAGTGTACCGAGGAATCACCAATTCAACAATGCATGTACGCAGCAGCCACTAACCAAGAGGGCACCAAGTGGCTGACAGCTGATCCTGATAGCAGCATATTATGCATGGAACCATCTAAGGGGCTAGTGCAAGTCTATATTGATAGCACAGATGTGATGGAGGAGATTCATCAATAGACCTCCATCGTTGATGACCTAGATGACTGGGGACAGCTAGAGATTCCTGAGAGCTTCAAGCAAGAGCCCCTTGAGCTAAAATCCCTACCGGCTCACATAGAGTATGCATTCTTACAAAATGGAAAGCTGGTAATTGTCAATGCTACCCTTGCTCTTAAACAGAAAATGAAGTTGCTGGTGATGGTAAAAAATGGGTTACTGCATTCACGTGGTCCTATCCTAAGTTGACTGGAGTTGATCCTAGGATCTGCCAGCACTGGATCTATCTTGACCCTTCCATGAAGCCACAATGATAGCCACAAAGATGGTTGAATCCCAAATTGAAGCAGGTTGTAAAAGATGAAATTGAACAGTTACTGAAGGCCAGATTCATCTATTCTGTCGTTGATAGCGAATGGGTTAGCCCACTCGTTATCATACCCAAAAAGGTGGTAAGTGGAGGGTTTGTATTGATTTTCGGTTGCTCAACATGGCAACTTTCAAGGACCACTTCCCGCTCCCATTTGTGGACCAGGTGTTGGACACCATCACAGGACACCGATATTACAGCTTTCTAGATGGTTATAGTGGTTATAACCAAATCAAAATAGCACCAAAGGACTAGGCCAAAACTACTTTCACGAATCCATTGGGGACTTTTGCATATAAGAAGATGTCCTTTGGTCTGTGCAATGTGCCTACGATGTTCCAATGCCTCATCCTAAGCATCTTCCAACAACAAATCGGGAATGGTATAGAAGTCTTCATGGATGACTTCTCCACCTATGGTGCCACATTCGAGCAAGCTTTGGACCATCTAGAGTAGGTTTTAAAGAGGTGTGTAGACACCAATCTCCGGCTCAATTGGCAAAAGAGCCATTTGATTTTCCAAGAGGGCATTGTGCTAGGGCATCACATCTCATCAACAGGGATCAGCGTAGACCCTGAAAAGATTAGGATCATCCAAGGAATAACCCTCCAACCAAGTATCGTCAAAGATGTGCAGTCATTCCTTGGACATACTGGTTACTACTGGCATTTCATAGAGCACTTCTCGAAGATAGCCTAGCCATTGGTAGAACTTACAAAGAAGGATGCTCCATTCTTCTGGACTAAGGAATGCGAATCTGCATTCCAAGAGCTAAAATAGAAACTCGTAGAAGCTCTGATTCTACGAGCACCTAATTGATCTAGACCTTTTCACATTATGACAAATGCCTCCAACTACGCCTTGGGAGCTATGCTTACATAGTGTGACAATCAGAAACATCCATATTATATCCACTATGCAAGCCATAGCATTGTGGGTGCACAGTTGAACTATACCATCATCAAGAAGGAATTGATGGCAGGCTCGAATACGAGGTGTTTTTGCATACTAATCACAGTGCTATCCAGTTCCTAATGAATAAACCAACAATGAGCCCCCGCATAATCCGGTGGCTGGTGATTCTTTAGGAGTTCGATCTTACCATGGTAGACAGAAAGGGGACCGAGAATGTGGTTGCTGACCACTTGTCTCGGTTACGATGGGATGATGCACAAGAGGAGGAGACCTTGTTCGACTAGTTTCCAAATGAACTCCTCTTCACAAGCACTATTGATCCTCAAGTACCCAAGGAATCTCCTTGGTTCAACCGCATCCTCACCTACCTTACAACCCAAGAGCTACCAAAGGAATGGAACCATCGGCAAAAACAACAATTTCTCCATAAGGCTAAGCGTTTCATGGAAATCAACGGCCACCTCTATAAGGTGTGCGTAGACGGCTTGGTTTGATGGTGTGTCCCTGACAATGATACACTACGTATCCTTCAAGATGCTCACGAGGGCCCTTGTGTGGGCCACTATGCTAGACGTCGAACGACCATTAAAATCCTACTTGTAGGGTATTACTGGCCTACACTTTTCAGGGACGCACAATGGTTCGCCCACTCCTGCGAACGATGCCAAAGAGATGGTGGGATGTCAACTTAGTTGGAGGAACCTCAATAGTGGATCTAGCCATTGGAGCCCCTCAACATATGGGGTATCAACTTCATGGGGCCCATCACCCCCTTGTCAAATGGAAAGGCATACATCATCGTGGCGGTGGACTATTGTACAAAGTGGGCAGAAGCGGCATCCTTCATCGACTGTTCTTCAAACACCACCGCTCGATTTGTCTAGCAACAAATCATAACCAGGTTTGGAGTGCCACACGCACTCATTTTTGACAATGGGACTCACTTCATGGGGGTCACTTTTCAAAAACTCATGCAACGCTTAGGGGTAACACATAAATTCACAACACCTTATCACCCCTAAGCCAACAGGCAGGCTGAAGTCACAAATAGGGAGATCACCAAGATCCTTACACGAACAATTAGCAAATATAGGAGGGATTAGAGTACCAAGCTCAACGATGCCCTATGGGCCTATCGCTCCACTTGAAAACTTCCTGTAGGGTACTCTCCCTACAAGTTAGTCTACGGAAAGTTGCCAACACTTCCCATCCAAGCAAAACTCTGAACATTATCCATAGCCAGTGACCTCGGTCTTGACCTACCACTAGCACAATGAAAATGATTAATCAATTTAAGTGTGCTAAATGAGAATCGATTAGTGGCCCTATTTTCAAATGAAACCCACAAGGCCTATAACAAGAAACAACACGATCTTAGGATTCAGAAGGTCACATTTAGATGTGGAGACAAGGTATTGTATTGGAACCCCTCACATATATCCCAACCAACAAAGTTTCAGACACTATGGGAGGGACCTTATATTGTCTCCGAAACCTTCTCATCCAGGGCCTTGCTCATCCACAAACCTGGGGATCCCACCAGAACACAATTGGTCAACTGCCAATAACTAAAACCTTTCCGTGAGCTTCACACAACCAATGCCATAGCTTCGTCATTGGTCGGTCATCCACGCTCCATATTTCGTGTCTCCTCCTTTCCACCCAGTCGTGGGAGAGACCCTCATCCCTACTAATCCATTTCACTGCATCCCTCACCATTTTATCATTTTTTTTACACTTTTTTGTTTTACACTTCCTTGTTTTCCACTTTTTGGCTTACAATTTTTTGTTTCCATTTTTCATGTTTTTTGTTTACATTTTTTCGTCATATTGTTTGGTGCAGTCGATTTTCGTTATGATGGGTACTATAATAGTCTTCCTCGTTATCTGGCTCCCACCATTGCATGGTTGTCCTTGGATTTTACGTTGTGTTCACTTCATAAACTCGGCAATGAGTCCACGTTATTCGCCCGTTCACCATTCCATGCTTTTCCTTTTGTTGCGAGCATGTAACCCCTTCACTTAAAAACATTTTAATTAATGTGTGACTTGTGTAGTTCCCAAACTGAGAGATGAGCCAATGGTTTGGATTAGGTGTGACTTCAAGGGGAGTGCTTTATTCGTTGTTCTGTTCTGTTCCCTGGGTTGCCAATGTGTCCTCACAGATTTCCTCCCACTCCAAGTGTCTCTCCATGGAAGCTTCTAGGTAGTTCAACCTTGCATGATGTGGTCCTCACTAAAAAAAGAAAAAAGAAAAAGAGAAAAAATATGCAGAAATAAAATAAATAAATAAAATGAGGATTCAAAGCACACCCCTTGGTCGAATGCATGCAAACACGCATGGGTCTTCGCATGGTGTGGTTCCCCCACACAAAAGAAAAGAAACACGAATCATAGGGGAATTCAAAGCACACCCCTTAGACCACCTCTCACAGGCCATACACTGTAGTTATGGGACTTCCTTCATCCCCTCTAACTTCATCCCATTTCACTTCCTTCTTCTCATGTTTCCTGGAGTGGTGGTTCTCTGTGGGGTCATTCTTGTTCCCTTGGGGGATGGTTGGGCCTTTGTCTATTGCTGCGAGGTCACTGTTTGCGGATGGTTTTGGGTCTAACCTCAGGAAGGTTCTACCGGGTCACTTAATCATGATCACACGCAGGGTTTCATATGGCCAACACTTGGACTTTCCATTCTCTTCTCTCCCTCTATTCTCGCTTCTCTCCATACTTACCTCATTGCCCTTTTTATGTTTTGTGTGTTCGTCGTGTTTTCTGTAGGTCTCTCATGCCTTGGCGGGTTCTCTTGGTTTGGAGTCTTCACTGGTGACACCACTTATCAGCACTCGGGCCCACGGACCCTGGTGTTGAGGGTATGCAGGGGCTACAAAGGTTGTTGCCTGCTATGGGGAGGACCCACCTGCATATTTCTAGTTTTGCTTGTTAAGCCTCCCATCCTTTGGATTTCTTGGTTGACTGGTTTTAGTGTCCCATCGTTTGATTTCGTCCTTGTAGAGTTCCTTTTCCATCTTGTTCTCCAATTTTGTCTCTTTTTCGTGCTTCATTACCTTCCTCCTGTCATCAACCATGATCAAGCCTTTTCTGCGCTTCAAATGCCTCAATTTGGATTTTCAAATTTTTCAATTCGGGTGTTTTTTGGGTTGGTCAACACTGGTCTACAGGTGAACAGTGCTACATATACGGGGCCCCATATACGCAGTGCCCAACCCCTATATATACCCCACCGCACTTCTTCATTTTTCATCATTTGGAGTCCAAATTGAGGGGATTTTTTGCCGTTTTTTCTACCTAACCCTTCCCAACACCCCTACACTCCATCGTATGTCTGCATCAACCTATCCTTGCCCCTTTTCCACAACCATAGGTATGCACTTAGTCATGGGGGATGGTGCCCTTGTGTAATTAATTAATTAATTAACTAATTAGTTGTTAATTACAAAACCTTTGGCCCTAACCCCTAACTTAACACTCTGGGAAACTTAACAGCGTGCCTGTGCCATTAACATAACTTGGTCAAACTGAGAAAGTATATACAGACCATCTTAAGCTATTTATGAACAGTCTAACGAATGATTATGTTTGATTTCAGATGGCACCCAAACCAAGGCACCCAAGGGACAAAGGACAATCACAACCAAGGGACAAGCGCACACGTAAGGAAAGGGAATGAGGTGTGCAACCGCCAGAGTATGCAGAGGGCTCTCATGCAACTAGGCCCTTCTGTGAAAGACCTTACATGGAATCTGTTCGCCAGAATCCCGAAGATGAGATTCCCGATGAGCAATCGCTCGGGGATGAGACTCCTGGGATAGCACCACGGCTTGAGGTCACCCTGACCCAAGCCTGCCTTAATGCTATCACGCCATGCGAGGTGCAATGGACAGTCCTCCAAGAGTTAAATTTTGGACCATTCATCGATAACGCTCCAGAAGATGTGAGACTTCAATTGTAGAACTCTCCGATGTGGCCAATCATCACAACTAGTGGTGAGTGGTACTTAGGAGAAACTTATCTCTTCTGGACAAATTGGCAACTAGGGTCAAGAGTAAGAATCAAAGACATTTATGTCTCTTACTCTTTCGAAGCTATAGCACAAGCTCTGGGGTTGCTTGAAATTGGGGTAGATGTGGCTAAAATTCCTAAGTAGTCCGATCTAGAGGTGAAGGTGCAATGGATCCAATGGTGTTATGGGGTAGAGTGCAAGGAATTAGGCTCCTTGACCACGGCAAAGAGAGTATACTCCAAGATAGTATCTTACCATTTGAATCCAATGGTAAGACCCAGCAAAATCACAGCCTTCTTCGCTCATGCGTGTGCTGCCTTGAGTGGGAAATTTCCCATGAGTCTTCCATAACTGTTGTTTCTAGAGATTGAAAAAAGGTTCGCTGAGAATGAATGTGGAAGACGAGCTCTCCCCTTTCCCTACCTAATCCGAAAGTTATGCAAATGGGTAGGGATAGCACGATACTCTAATGATATCATCTGGCACGTCCCAATTGCCTCATGGTGAGAAATGATGAAAGACAAAATGCCTACCACCACACAGACAGAGGAAGAGCAGCAACCACCTCCACCACCTATGCAAACAACATAGTTGGGCTTGCAAAATACAACAAAATACATTTGCGAGCTTTGAGAAACGCTCTTAAGCCAGTAAGAGCAATCTGGCAGGACTGGTGAAGGAGAAGATACTTCGGTTTATCACCCTGCCATCAGCCACCTGGAGCAAGTAGCTCAATCAGTTAGGTTACTTGAAAGGGCAGGGTCAATATTCTCCATTGCCTGAGCACCAATTCACCCAGAACAGATCCAAGCATCTGAGATGTATCAACCGCAACACAGCAGTTATTCCCCGAAATCTTAGGGAATGCTGCTACTTTTTGGTATGCTTAGAAGATGGTGAAGAGGCGACGGTCCTAGTGATGCAGCACCAGGGACAGGAAGTTGCGACCGAAGTGGTTACTGATACAATTGTTATGGTCCTCAATGCATCGGTAGCACCTGTACCAACATTCATGGGCTACAAGATGTACAGATGTCTACTAGAACTTTGCGTAGCAAGATTGATGCAGCCTAACATGAAGAATTGTTGGACCCACTAGTGGGAACCGGGCAACCACTTCCAGACATCTTTGACCTTCCGGACAACATCACTGCAACCTAGTCAGAGCTGCTATCGACAAGGGGCAAGAGCATCATCTTGGAAGGGCAATTAGAAGCTGCTCAAGTTACTTGTCAGCGCTTGGCAATGGAGGTAGCCCAATTAAGAGCCCAGCTTGCCGATCTAGCCATCCTCGATTGCGAAATCACCAGAGATGAAGCTTTTCAACAGCTTTAGCTTAAACTTCAGGTTGTTGAGGATGTAAGGGAGATGACAATCCTTGACAAGTCCATAGTAGATTCCTAAGCGTATCACTTAGAAAAGAACTTGGCAGAGGTTCGCCAGGAGAACGTGCAACTGACTGCAGAAGTTCATCGCTTGCACAATGTTGGTGCAGCAAATGAACACATGAAGGATGTCATCCACCAATAATAGGAGGAGCTAGCTAGGGTGAATGCAGACATAAGAAGGTTGGCAACTGAAAATAGGAATCTGTCAATGGATGAGGTTTGGGCTTTACGACAGAAGTCTGCAATCAAAATTGCCTCTTGAAAAAATGAGGCCTTGAAGTTCGAAAAAGTCAAAAATCATTACAAGGACCAAGTGGGATTGCAGAAGGAGGTGAACGAGAAGCACATTCAAGTCGCTAAAGCCAGGATAAACCAAGCACTCCAGCAGCTCCGAGAGGGAGGTGATATATGGCCATCCATCTTTTATGGGTTGAATGCCTACAACAAAGCAGAAATCTGCCTAAAGGAGCTACAGATCGAAGAAATGACAGAATACATGGAATTGGCCAACCTTCGATATGCGAACCTGGCTATGCTCACAGCCAGGAGACTGCGGTCAAAGTTAGAAAAACAAGTGGCCGTCTTGTATTCCTTATACGAGGATGAGTTCTAGGCGCACAAGGCAACAAAACAAAAGCTGGCAATAGCAAACGTGGAACTCGAGGTCCTCCGCATAAGCTTTAAAGGCCAATGTACCATTGTGGAGGACCTAGCCTAAAGAATGAATAACTACCAACAGCTACAGTCATCAATCTGAGCGTTCGATATCAAACGTAAGCAGTTCACAGCTTGGTTTGTTAATTTAAAAGAACTCATCCCGGTGCTACCTTGCCCTTGGGAAGTTCTAGTTCCAGCACACATTGGAGAAGCCGCCTAGACTGTGAACGACCCAAAAAGCAAAGAAGAGAAAATGAGGGCTCTTTTAGAGGCTTTCTGGCTACCTCCAGAAGTTGCAATTGTCGCAAGACTTCCGACATCCATGCCACCACCAACGCATGGGCCAGAGGCTAGAGAGGGTCCGTCAGAACCACTACGCCCAGGGATGGTGTGATCTTCTCCAGCAATTTTGTGCATCATCCTACACAGTAGAGGCTCCAAGACCAATGGAGTGTTCAATTTTGTCTCTAAACATTGCCATTTTTTGTAATTTGTCCCCCTCTGTAACTCGGGCACTTGGTCAAATTTATGTTACGTCATGTGTGTGTCTTTTATGTGTTTAAGTTATGTGTGTTGTAAATAAGAATCCATACCTTCCAAATTGTAAAGTAACTCAAGGACGAGTTTTTGCTCAGTCGTGGGGGTATGATGAAGTGTCAAAAGTCAATGCGTCGACTAGGCTGCGTATATGCGGCCACGTCGATGCGGGCCCGTCGACATAGCCACCCTACATCAACGTGGCCCCATTTACGTAGCCACCTTTCCCAGATCTATAAATATGAGGGCCTTCCACCTCATTTAGGCATCTTTTTGAGTAGTAGTAGCGAAGCTCTTACAATTTGTCCCTGCAAGAGATAGAATATTTTCCAAGTGCCTGCAGTAGGTGTAAGAAAAGTGATCGAATCTTTATTTGAGCGTTGATGTATCTAAGCCCATTGGCGTGATGACAATAAAGACGAACTATTCAAGCATACCTTACAACATTTGGACATAGTTATTTCATGCATTTAATAGTTTAATATGTTTATGCTTTATTAATTACTTGTTTATGCTTTATTTGTTACTTGTTGATTATTTAAGTTTTCATTATTATAATTTCAACCATTATTGTTCATTCGTAGTTCGTTAAAGGCATAAGTACAACCATCTCGAACGTAATCCAAACACCTGGTAAGCCCAGCAACGCTTAACATCTGGTAACCCAGTAGTGTTAGGAAATGCTCAGAACGTGCTCAGAAGATGGGACCGAATACTTATGTTAGGAATAGTTAAGATTCAGATTAAGATAATTTTAGATTAATTAATATTCTATCCTTATTTTCCAAAATGATTACTCACCAAAAAGATAATTAAAAAGATATAACAATCATTAGCCTTAGTCTCACTTAACCAACGTAAATAGAGCTTCACAAGTGAGATTAGGATGACAATGACCATTCTAACCCAAGGTTTCACTGGTTAGAAGTCTGGTGTATGTTAAGTGCTTACAGTTTGTAGATTTTGACCGAGTCGCACGTGAACACCCGTGATTCGTATGGTTGGGCATAGGGATACCTAGCCACCTATCACAGACCCACCACTTGCCATCTTTCTTTGGCATAATTACAAGTGGACTAACCCACTCGCTATTCGCAATGGGATAGATGAACCCTACCTTGAGGAGTTTCTCAATTTCCTCTTTGACGATTTGCTTCAATTTGCGGTTCAACCATCTCTGTGGCTATCATTTTGGCTTCATGGTTGGGTCAATGTAGATGCAATGCTAGCATATCCTAGGATCAATCCCTATGAGTTCAGGATATGACCAAGCAAAAGCTGTTGATCATCTTTCAACTACTTTCAACAGCATTTTTTTTTCTGGAGTAAGTTTTGAATTGATTATAACTGGCTTTCTATTCTTCAAAAAATACATATTCCATTCCAGTTGGTAATTTTTTTAGCTCAAGGAGCTCTTGTTTGAATTTGTTAGGAATTTCCAACTCTCCCTAGTGAGTATCACCATTTGTATCATCAGATAGTTGGTGATGAACTTGCTCGAGTTCATCCATGCCTATGACATATGCACATTTCAAGCTCTTAGTTCGTTCCATGCAAAGTGTGCTGCTTTCTAAATTAGTGATCAACCATTGGGTGCCCTTCTATTTTGTGGCTATTGCGTACAAACACCTTTGAATTTCTACTTCTAGTGCATGTTGTTTGCATGCAGAGATAGATGCTTGCTTTACGGCCTAGATTTTTTGCACCTAATTGCACCCTATATCGTTGTATGCGATGCATGGAACTCTCTTCTTTTCAATCTCTCTAAATGTATTTTGATTTGATATTTTTAAGGAAAGATCTTTGATGCACATTTGTGCATCAACGTTGCTCAAACATGCCCTTCCCATTTTGATTGAAAAATCCCCTTTGTAGTTCTCCACTTTGATTACTAGGAAATCAGTAGGATAAGACCACCCATAGATAGTGGTCACAATGTCTTCTACCAATCCCAATGGAATAGTGATGGACTAGTCTACCAATTCTAATCTAATGATTCTCTTCTTGAGAGGAGGCAGGTTCCAGGTAGTGTACATCTCATGAGAAATCAAATTAACACCAAAACCTGAATCAAGAAGAGCCTTGCATAGTTCGTTCCCAACAATCTACAAATAAATTAAAGGACTTCCAAGATTGACTAATTTCTTGGGAAATTTTCTTGCACAAATCTAATTAGACACACTGTGAGTAAGCATTACAGTATGGATCCTTGGTAGAGTTTAGTTTGAAGGAGGCTCAAAGGAATTTGATATGGAGGAAGAGGCAGGAGCAAGGTTGTCAATCACGAGTGTAGGTGAAGGCTTAGGTGGACTATGGGATAGAAAGAAAGGTCTTTTCTTTGATTAGGAATTTGATTGATGATTGGGTTACAAATTAACAGCCCTCATAGTATTGCATTATTGTGGTTGAGTGGGCAGTTCACCCTACATTGGTGGAGTAGGAAGTAGCTGTGTAACTGGAGGAGCAATATGTGTAGGGACAAGAGGTGGTATCCCTTCTTTCATGTGGTGAATGAGCTCGATAATAATCTAAAGGATGGTAGTGAGGTTGAAAATTAGAGACATGATTGAAGGAGTCATGTGGAGACATGGGTTGTTTCACGTGGTAACCATATGAATCAGGCTATCAATAAGGGTACTATTGTCTTGGCAATGCCAACACCCATGATTGTGGTTGCTACCATTGTTGATATTATTCCTATGGTTGCGGTGGAGCTTCACTTGGATAATATAATTGTTGTTGCTGGAATTTCTTGAGATTACCTTGAGGATAAGGTAACCTTCTAGATGTTTGCCTTTATGTAAGTCATGGATGTAAGGCATACACCCCAGACTCCTATAAATGTGACACAATGGGGCAACATCCCTTAGGATGTTTGTACTAACAAATTTCACACCCATGATCATCATATGATTCACTATCTGCAACCTTTTCTATTACAGCAATCTTGCCCTTACCTTTGTGATATGCACATTCAGCTTCCTTGTGCCTCCTGCACTCACACTCACTACTTTGTTCTTTGGACTCCTCAGCAATTTTGAGGATAGCTTGGAATCTATTGTCCATGGAATCCTGTAACTAATCAACCTTGGCCATAAGTTCAAATTGGAATTGTTGAAGTGGCAAGGCTTTCTTATTCACCCCCTCATTAAATATGGACTCATCTTTACTGTTGCAAAATCAAACCTCCCTCTTATGAATGGAAGGATCACGATTGTACTCTTCTGCACTTTCTCTTTTTCTTAATTTGTCCTCCTCTTTGGTAACCTACTCTATTAATCTCTATATTTGATGAGCATTCAATTTTGATAATCGCCCTTGGGCATAGACAACAAGGGTTTTCCTCATTTCATTACAAAGCCATCTACATTGTGGCGAAGTTGAACCAATTGAGAATAACCATGGCCAGGACATTTTTGCATCAAGGCATAGTATCGGCCAATGGCAGCATCCAAGGGTTCATGTGTTCGTTGTTTCCACCCTTGAATTTTCTTCCTTAAGTTGGATACTCTGGAGTATATTTGATACTTATCATTGAACAACTCAAGCATGGTACTCCATTATCTGATAGATTCTAGCTCTAAGGATCGGTACCAGTTTTTTGTTTCTTTGATAAGTGTCCTCAAGAACAAGTTTAGTTTCTACCACTCATTATCTATGTTATGTAAGGTACACGCATCTTGGAAATCTTGAAGATGATTCTACAGATCATAGTTATATCCTCCTTCAAATCGAGGAATCTTGTTCATGTCTAACCATTTGATCTGACTATCTTTCACATGCCTTATTGGAATTCTAACTACCTCTACAATGTTAAGCATACTTTAGGTAGCAAATAGAGGCTCATCAAGGCCTTGACCATGGTGCCTACAATGCCCTCTACTACCCCCTTCATTCATGGTGATGTGCCTCTCATGAGCATCTGTGCCCTTAATCTTGTCTATCCTGACAATCTCTTTGGTTATTTTGGTCCTGGTAGTCATTTCGTTCATTTCGATCACCTTCATCATGGTCTCACCTTCTGTGAGCATGGTTAAAGCCAAAAGAAGAAGATGATGACAAATGGGAAGAGGAAGGAGAACTAGCACCACACGATGCCTACTACCACCTCTTTGGTGATCACGACCATGATCACGATTGTGCTTCTTGTCTGAATTCTTGTCTTGACTTCCCCATTTGGATCCTTCTTTGTCATTGGATCCCTTGTTACCAGAATCAAGATTGTGAACTGTGGAGTATAGATTCTAATTTTGAGCTCCATCACCAAAGTTAAAAAGAGGAGTTTCATAAAATGGTAAACCCCCAGAGAAGGGTTCCCCACTAGCTTGTTGGTACAATAGGAATGGAGAATCATTAAGCTCTTTTTCCTTCAAAAATTTGTAGCATTGCTCTAGCTATAGATCCTGCAGGCATTTTTCTTCAATAAGATGATAATCCCTAGCATCAACATCTTCCACAATATACTCCCCATGGCATTCTTGAAGAGCACATCATGCAAGCATTTGATAAAGCATTGCAAGAGTAGCACAATCAAGCAGCAACATAATGTTACCCTGTATGTCATGCCACCACAGTTGTTCATCTTGGTGTAGGAATGAAGGTGAAATTTATCACATACTCATTAGGATGAGTATATATAATTTGATAATGTTGAGGCTTTGGTGGATTAACTCTATCAACCTTGGGCAAAGAAGTGCTCCTATAGAGGAAGACATTTTCAATTAGCAAAATAAAAATCACAATGTGCTCTGAGAATTTGTTGTAGTAATTGTGAAATAAGATATGACTCTAAGGTTCATTCTAATGATTTAAGTACTTTCACTAAGTCCTAGATAGCACAAAAAATAACAAAAAGATCCCCGATAATGACATCAATGATGAGCAGTGAGGTACACCTATGTCCAACCATACGAATCACTAAGGCATTATGCATGATCTAGTCAAATTCCATGGACCTATAGTTATCGAATGCACTAGCTCTTCTAGAAAGTGAAATGGGCATTGAGAACATTTGTTGTCTTCCCAATTACACTTGTGAAGTTCAAGGGTATGGTTTAAGTGTAATTGAGGTATATGATTTTTCTTACTTTATATTTTATGGATTTGATTGCCTACAACAAGAATGAAGAGTAGAGTAGTTAAAGATCTAATTCGTCTATTGTCTAGCTAGCCTAACACAAGTAACTAACCACTTTCTTGGACACATCCTAAACACATATAGCACTGTTGGGCTACCAAACGTTACGCGTTACTAGGTTACCAAGTACTATATGAATGCTTGAAGTGGTTGTGCTCATGTTCATTAACTGCTGGAAACAAATTGCTTAATTCAAATGCATTAAAATAAAGNGGATTGTGATTGTTAAAAGAGTTCATTTTATTCCCATCACACTACTGTGCTCAAGTACATCAGTGCTTGAACAAAGAACTGTACACACTTAGACTCCTTCTGTAGGCACTCAAAAAATATTCTAACTCTAAGGAAAATAAACGACAAGAGCTTTGCTACTTTGGTTGAAAACTAAACTGAAAACTGACTTAAAATGAGAGCCCAGGCATAATATTTATAAACCTAGGATAGATGCTCCGACATCATGTACCTGATGTTGAGGCCAATAATAAACGTGTTTCATCAACTACACTTTTGGATGAGGAAAATAGAATATATTTAAAGAGTTCCTTCCTTTCTAAAAATTCATATTTTTTATTCATTAAGATCTTATTACTAATACTCATCTTCAACATATGGAATTTTTTCTCCTCAATGTCCTCTTTGTGAAAGTGAAGACTCATTTTATCAAATTTTTTTTGAGTGTCTAGTTGCACAACATGCTAAAAATGGATATTTAAAATTTGTAAAACCTTTCAACCAAACATCAATGATGTCATTCTTGGTGATCAACTTTCTTTGTCTACTTCCTTTCTTTGCATTTAGAAATATCTTTGAAGTGTGTTTAGCCCTTTGTTCTCTATTTAATTTGGAAGCTTTAATGTGTAGTTATTTTCCAACAACAAGAACATAACTATAAGCGTTTTTCATGAGTTAATATTAGATTCTTAAAGGTGTTGCTTTTTAATTATATCTTCAAGAAAAAAACCTTTTGATGAAAGCTAAACAATTAATTTGTTTCATGCAATATTGATTTCTTTTTGCTTTGGAGCCTTAAGTTGGAGAAGCTATCAACTTCTATGGCTATTTATTCATTATTTTTTATTAAGGTTTTTTCTTTAAAAAGTATTTTGTTCTTCTCTTTATAAAAAATCCTTTAGTAAGAGGTGAAATCCTATAAGGGTGTTGCTAAATAAGGGTAAGGCTTAATCCTTTTCTTATCCTAGAGGGGAGGTTTTTCAAGATTGGTTATAAGGATAAAAATCCCAAAGGCATCCTCAAATTCATTAGGCTTTTTCTTTAGACTATCTATTCTATGTCATTAATTTAATGTACTCTAACTTATTATTATTATTGTTATTAGAGGTCTAATATGCCCCCCACCCCCACAACACCACTTCCCTTCCCCCCCCCTTTCCAATCTCTCTAATAAAAAGAAATTTTTTTGAATTTAACATTAAATAACAAGTTTTAATATCAAGGTATTAGTGTAATCATAAGACTCTTGATTTGAAAGCTCCAAGTCATCAGGTTTTAAAACCTCTTAAAAAAATTTATGGCATTTAAATCATTAAGATTTTCCTATTGGTAATGCTTTCATTTGGATGTTTATAATAGTAGATATTCCCTTGCACATTGGAAGACTTATTCATCTATTGATTTTTTTTCCTTGTCTCCTTACTTGAAGTTAACGATTTTAATGCAACTCATATTTACATCATTTTAATCCAAGATCCAAGAAATTTTTATTTAGTGATACTCTTCAACCTCAAGAATTTTTCCTCAAACTTAGAGTTGCATTCATCCCTTGTTCTTTATGACATTTAAAAATTTATATATAATGGGGTTTATTGCAAACTAAGATTCTCCCACAAATGTTCTCTTGTTGTTTACTCAATGTGACATCATTCAATAGCTTATACTTTAGTTGTAGCCCTAAATGTATCCCTCTTTAGTTTTTTTTTTCTTTTTTTGTATACAAGAAGCCTTAATTATGTGAAAATCGAAAGGGTGCTTCTCAAAGAGTACAACATCTGATCCTTTTGCTACCTTAGAGGGAAGGTTTTTTATTATTGTTTGTAAGGATAAAAACTTGAAAAGAGATCTCAAACTCACTAGTCCATTAATTTTATGTTATTCTTAAGTTTTAACTCTCTTTGATGCTTCTCTATAATTGTACTTTGAATTTTTCTTTATAATACACTTTATCTTCAAGATCCATTATGACATCTCATTATGCTACACTAAACATCGAATATACATTATAATTAATATTATACGTATTAAACATGATAAGGAAAATGTAGAAAGAAATGAAAAAGAAATTTTATTAATAACTTATGAGAAATTGGGTATTCCAACACTCAACCATACAAGTCACAAGTGTTCACGCATGACTAGATCATAATCTATGGATAGATAATGTAAGTATACTAATGAATTGATATTAAGTTCATGATCATTGTCTTTCCACTGAGAGTTAGCGAAGTGCAAAATGTATGGTTTAACTCTTAGTGACGTATATGATGAACTAAAATTGATTGGACCTTAATAATGGTAAGTGTAAACATGGTGGAAATGAATATAATCTCTATCTCCAAGTATGATGAAAATGTAAATCTATTCTATCCTATAATGATAAGCATCCATTCCTAGTTTTCCATACACATCCTAGGTTGATGTAACTATCACTGGATTTACCAATTAACTTTACTACTGAGTGAATAAAGCAAAGTCACTACTGGGTTACCAACAAATTACACTTTACGCTTGAAACCAATCATACTTATTCCACCTTACTAGTGAACATTGGAAGAGTAAATGGCTTAGGAAATGTAAATAACTTTATAATAGTAAACAATATGGAAACTACATCTATACTAAGTGATATGCTAAAATGATGAAGAACAATCTTTATCTTTGTTTACATTCATGAGTTGTGTCTAGGAATAATCCACTTGAATAAAGATTTCGTATAACTATAATTCACCACAATGAAAACATTCACACTAACTCTACCTTTGAAAAAACAAACTCCAAGAATTTCACTAAGTTTTGGACAAAACTTGTTTTCAATGAGTTGATTGGTTGGTATGTATGGGCATAACCATAGTCCACTACATCATATCTATGATGTTGTATGCAGAGTTATGATACCTTAAATATGATATCATAGTCTCTAACATAAATTATTTCATCATTCCCTTATGACTAACTAGAAACTTATCCTTGAGTTTAAAAAAAATAAGATAGAGTTCATTACAAACTTATGGGATTACATAGACTTAGACATTATAACACATATATACATGACCAACTCTACTATGAATGTTGCATTGCGATTTGAGTAGTGTTACAAAATTATCATGCAACACATGATTAATACATATGATAAGGACAAAACAAAATAAAACAAAACTAAGGTCAATGTAGTTGTCTAAAAATTCTAGGTGGTGGTGTCACCTTCATTGGCCTTTTTTCTTTATCATTTGGCTTTTGGAATTGATATTAGTTCAGTAACACTCTGATCTAGGATCATGTATTATCCATGCAAATTTAGTAATGTTGGTAGGAGTCAGTACTTCCAAGGGATGTAACAATTATAGAAACATCTTATCAACTTTGATGTACCATGATGTAAGTTGTGTTCTTTCTTCTTCAAAAGCTCTAGCCATTTTCTTCGGCTCTTGATAATCTTTCATTCTTCTAGCCAAGTTTGCTACTACATCTTTTTTATTTTGGTAGCTAACCTTGACTACTTGTAGTTCAGAGTTTGCTATGTGAAGCTTCTATTGTGCATCTTTTATATTTGCAAACCTTTTTTCATACATTGAGTATACTATAGTAACATGATGAAGTTACCATATCAAAGATTTGCTAACTCCGTATATTCTGTTAAGTTCTCAATCTATAGGCCTTTATTCTTTATCTTGACTTAATGAATGTGGGAAAGGCTATCTAGAATGGGTTGCCAGTTAGGTGTCTATTTTGTGATGAAACTAATTTTGGCTTTGGCCATCTATATTTCCTTCTCATTGATTTGCTTATACGTGTCCACTTAATCTTTGAAGTGCTCTCTCAACTTTTTATTCTTCTTGGCCTCGTTTTATCACATGTTGATTTTAATTATTAATTTTTGTTGTACTCTACATACTTATTCCATTGATAATGTTCTATTCTTATGGGTCAATTATCTTATATCAAGGTTAACTTTGGCAAACTACTCTCAAAGCTAATGGATGCTCTCTTCCACTACGTTCTTTTACTTCTCTATGTCCTTCAACCTTAAATTTTTTGCAACAATTCTTTTATTTTTCTCCTATAGTGTGGCAATCACCTTCACATGTGCATACATCTAAGAATCTATAACCAAAGCATGTCATACTGCTTTTTCTCTCTTCATCTCTGTTTGTCTTTGCTTAGTCATCAATTGATCAATCTACTCATCTATAAATTATGCAACCTGGTCAAATGCATTGTATCATGCAAGGTCTTATCTTTCAACTCTTAGTGTAGCTAATTCTTCTTATAACCTCTACACTTCATTCTCTATGTGTTCCTTCTTAATTTCTACCATAACCAATTTATCTTTTGTTGATATTAATTTAGACTAAACTGTAGTGATATCATTTGGGATATCAAAAAGATTCTACATGACATGTCATGTCTACATCAATCTCTCTATTATATCTTCATGCTCTATAGGAATCATTAATATTCTAGCTAAGGTTTCCACATCTTGGATTCTAGTAATATCAACTAGTGGCACAACAAGAACATTAGAGGATTCCTTAATATGATTAGTTATAACTTCTTCTACTTCTATTGCATCTTGATATTGAATTGTCACAATTGTGGCTTCTTCTTCTATCTCTAATATGACTTGGAAAGATGCAATATTCCCTGAGATTTGTTGTGCCTAATCATTATCTTCTCCTACCTGCAAAGAGATTTAACCAGTTGTGGATCCTATAGATACAATAGGTTTTCAAGGATTATTCTTGACTCTATACATGCTTGAGATCTCCATGTTGCCCCAACTTATTATCTATGCTATCTACTATAGGTGACTCATTAAGGGCTTATAGTCCTATTGTGCTAGTGGAGCACTTGGTCTTGCTCATTCTGCAAATGGAGTTAATCCACTGGGTTTTTCTTATTCTATTCATAGAGCTGGAATGTTTATTACTAGTGTAGATCATGTTGCAACCTCAGTGCCTAATGGTTTCTCAACTTGATATTTCTTAGGTGGCACTAGCTTAGAGATTTCAATCTATGAAGCATTTTCGATCTTACAAAGAACATTGGTGTAGCCAAAAATTCTCACTTGTCAACATAACTTCCTAATAAGACAAGGGAATGGTAGAGTATGTTTTCCTATCTTCTTCTCATCAAATATTCTCTATATCTCTAGATAAAGCAGATCAACGATGCTAGATTGCAATGTCTCCATAAGACTAGCACTTCCTTTGGCAGCATAGGTGGATATCTAATTAAGCCTATTTGTTAGGAATATATGATACATTCCAATCTTGAAATAAATCTTCTCAGTAGTAGATTGTCCACTATACTTCTTTTGAATGGTTCCATGCATCCTCTATAGCCATAGATTTCTTGCATCAGTGTCAGATCTTATGGATATTTGAGCTACATTAGCCCCAACATTTGATATATTTAGTGCCTTTGCAATTTCTTCTATAGTGTATGCCACTATGATTCCATCAACTTTCACTATGGCATCATCCTATTTATTTTTCTAAAATTGATAGACTTCTCCCAAGTACCATTCACCATTTCTTGAGATGGTTGGCCATAAGGGAGAGGCTTGTAATTGCTCATGAATCTCCACAAGTGTAAACTCCATGAAGGATCCAAAATTAAGTTTCACTATGATAGTGGACATAATGGACTTCCTCTAAATAGCTTGTAGACACTCATTGGAGGTGCAAGGCATTATCCTTATTCCAAAGTTGGTGTTACATTAGCTTCTACCTACGCAGATTGCCTTATCATAGGTGTGGGCTAATGGATGCTATATGAATGTGCCTCTTGCTCCACTAGAGCAATTTGTTCTACTCCTCATTCTTTACCCCTTTCTCTAGGTATTTTCTCCCTTGGTTGTGATGATCCTCCAACTAGAGCAATTCTCTAGGTATTTTCTCCCTTGGTAGCATATGCAATCATAAAGAATTTTTAAGATTACCCAAATATTTCAAAAAAAATTCTAATAATTCATAATATTTCATCAAATTTTTGGTTTTGATTAAAATCTTTATTCATTATCAACTTTATTTTCAATTTCAATTGTAGACTTCGAAAATTTTGTTATTTAGATAAAACTCTTTATAAGAAAAATCCTTATTTGAATAATTTCCAGTAATTAGAACCAAATTTATCTTAAAAAACCTATCATAATCTTTGATTTACAATGTAAAACATATTTAAATGGACATTTGGAAAGAAACATTAAGTTTACTTATTTATATTGGATCTGAATGTAATTATCTATATTATTCTTACCCTTACTTTGTTCTTCTAGGCATTAGAAAAATTTGGTGTAATTCGCAAAAAGTACATGCAACGCTCTCCCCCACGACTAAGTTGGTCACTCCATGAGCAAAAGGAAATAAGAATGACATAAATCATACATGTGGCAAGGAAGATATGAAGCTTTGAAGGTTTGGAAGTCAGAAAAACAACATGAACTCCCTATGTATAAAATGAGGAAATGAAAAAGCTTCCTAACAATATGCACGTATATAGAGATTTTTATAAGGAATATATTGTAGATATAACATCATGGATACAGTATCACAGGGGCTCATATATCACATCTATGATATCATCATTGAAATTTTCAAAAGTTTTGTGAGTCTCAATAAAAAAATGAACAAAATGAATAGTCTAGAAGGTGTGAAGATGATCCAAAGGGTTCTCAATCATAGATGATTCTTAGAATATAAGAATTTGTAATCATAAGTATGTGGTAAAAGGATTTTTTGTAAGGTAAATTAGTTAAGCTTTTAGAATATGATTGATCAAAATTGTTGAACATATGAATAAATATGGATATGTAGGAAAATAACAATGATTGTTTGAATATTCAAGAGATAAAAGATAATGTAGAATTGGTCATCAAGCACAAAACACAAGAGTTATACAAGTGGATCCTCCCCAAAGTAGGCTTCTAACCTTAATGCCCCTGTATAATCACACCTACAAGTGTCCATGGGTACTAACATTAATATTGCCCCAATAACAAAGTAACACTATATTATACAAAACCATCAAACGATAATTATATATAACGATGAGGTGGAATGGTAGTAGTAGGGATTGCAAAAAATGGGATGTAAGGTATATTACCATAGGCATAATGAATTCTATATGTAATGCATGGTTAAAATGATTATTAGCCCTCCATCCAATATTTGAACCAAGTTCATACCAGTTACCAATTGACATCACATTGTATCATCCCAAAACTAACAATCATAAGACTATCACAACTATAAGAAGATATTATTACTTAGCAAAGAAGTACAATGAAACAATTTTATTACTAAATTTTTTATTTTAAAAGGAGACTTGGCCATTGGATAGAGGAGTGCCTTCAACCATGGATAACATGTTTTTCTAACCCCATAACCAATGTGGGTCCAAGAAACCTTGAAATCTCTGAGAAGTCACCTACCTTTAGGCATGGATAACATGTCTTTCAAGTGACATGGTAAGTTAGCCCTTGTTGTAGAACACACTTCCATTTTTTGTTAGGACTCAAGTAAATAATACAACTTAACAATATAATATGACTTATAGTAGTAGCTTTATTCCCTTGACGATCCTTTTCATTTCCACTTAATTCTTCACCTTTCCATCCAGGCATAATGATCATTGGTTTATTTTAGTTTTATTGTAAAAAAAATGTCATTATGTCAATGGTAAGAATTATTATTATTAAAAATAAGTGGATAGATGATATGGTCTCATTGTATATACAATCAGTCCTTTAATGATTTAATAACATAGGATGAAATTTTCATTGTTTCAACTTCATCTTACTTATTCTTTTACACTTTATTAAAAAGATCAACAAAAATATGTACATGAGAAATGGTAAAACTATAAAAAGAATGAGATATAGGTAAGAATAGAAAAATATATAAAGAATTTGAAAGATATTAAAGAATGAATAATGATAAGAAATGTGGAAAATATAAAGGAATAGAAAAGATATTAAAGAATGTAGAAAATGATACAAATTTGGGAAAATATGATAATAATTGTAAATTATAAAATTATAAAATAAAAAAAAGTTAAAATGCACTTATCAATTCCTTATTCAAGCTAGGGCACCTCCTCCATGACTAAACTCATGGGTGAGTGTTCACAAAATGGATCATACATCCCTTGGATCATACACTCTAGGTTTCTTATTTATCATCCTTAGTGATTTAGATTTTTTTTTATTATCCCATGTGACATTGATGATAAATCAAGTTTTGATCATTTAGAGATACATATCTTGTTAGACTAGATGATTGATGAGTGGCGAGGTACCCCTACACTCAACCATACAAATACAAGCGTTACACGCATGATCCGATTCAACTCCATAGACTAAGTGCCTACACACCTTATGGAACACTTAAGGTTAATCATTCGTTGTCTTCCTAGAATTGTATTTTTCACGGTTGTATGGTTAAGTAAGTCTGAGGTATGTGATTTTTATATCTTTTATGTTTTATCGCCTATGCTAGTGAGGGAAAGGGTGAAGAGACTAAGTAACTAACTTTAACTAACTAAGTTCTAATGCCTAGCATCAGTATCTATTCCCACTTTTCGTTCACACCCTAAACCAATGCAACCTTCTAGGATTACCAAACATTATTCGTTACTGGGATTACCAAGCATAACGCACATGCTCGAAGCGGTCGTACTAAATGCACTTAACTAGGAGTGTTGAGGGTTGAGAGAGATTAATTAACAAATAAAGCATTTAAACACTTAACAACAATTAAAGTCCTAATTATCTTAGTCCATGCACTGCAAGGTTTATCTAAAAAGTTCATCTTTATTTTCGTACACAAACTTGTGCTTAGGTACAATATTTGCTCGAATAAAGATCCATTCACTTTGGGACTCCTACTGTGGGCACATGGAAATTACTCTAACTCTAGAATAGCAAAACTACAAGAGTTTGGCTAAGGTCTAGATCTAGATGGAAAAATAAGGGAGAGCTGCCTCTTATTTATAGATTTGGTGATGAGCTGCAATATTGCGTACCCGATATCGCAAGGGAAGACATGATATTGCGTCCCATCATACCCCCATGATTGAATAAAAACTCGTCCTTGAGTTCCTTACAAAATATTGGGAAGGTATGGGATTATTGACTTAAATGGAACTATTGGTGAATGGGATGACATGTGAATAGATCATCATTATAGAACATGAAAAAACTGGTGTTCACGACACAAGGATGAACATTTATACATTTGACATCAAGCCTTATTTGGCAGCTAAGAGAGAAGAGAGAAGAAGTTTGCTACTACCAACGCCAAGATTGCATCTTTTGTTGTCCATCCATAAGCACGCCATCAATCTTGTTCCTTGCATAGCTGCTTTAGCACCAATCCATTCCAAGTATTCCCTCCAAATCCAATCCCTTGTTGTATAATTATCATCTACACACACAACACAGTCTTTATATTAGCAAGGGTAAATGAATCACAATGTAGTTGATACCTTGCTTTGGTGAAAGGTCCATTGGCTGAGTTGTGGTATGGCTGATTGCAAATTTTAGAGATATAATAATGGTGACTACCAAAGGTGTAGGGGTTAGGAGAAAATCAAAAAAAATGGGTTCGAACCCCCCATGACTAAGAGTGAACCTCCAGTAGCAATAGAATGGAGAAAGAAAAGGAATAAGAAAGATGAAGAAAAAGAGACAACTGTAACATCAATGAAATGGATGTTAAGATGGAAATGAACAAAATAGAGTTGATTGCAAAAATATTAAGGGAAATAATTTAACTGGTGCACCAAATAGGAATTCCAGTGGATCCTCCCCAAAGTAGGCTCATGCCCTTAATGCCTTGATAAACCCACATTCAAAGAGTCCGTAGGCTCTGGGAATGTCATTTGAAACAAGAGTTAAAGTCTTAACCACAAGAATTTACCAAAAAAGAAAACAATGTGTCAACAAAAATATACACTAATGATACAACTGGCAATGAGGTGGACAATGGAGGAAGAATTGAGAGAAGAGAATGCAATGGAATCCCAAGAACAAGGTGATGTATAGCCCCTTGTGTATTTAATGATTAATGTGACTTAGTAGATCCCATTCCAAGTCTGGCCTCAAAAAAACCACATCCAGTAACTTTCCATTAATACATTCGGCCAATCCATCCACCTGAAGTAACAAGAATGCATCCCCCAAAGAGCCACCACCATTCCGACAAAGCAAAGGAGGAGAGAATAGGAAGAGAAGGGCCTTAGTTAGAGGGAACATGTTTATTTTAGTTCCATAACTAATTCTTGTAGCCCAAATGATTATTTCATCTAAGGGGTGTGCTTTGAATTCTCACTATATTTTTTTTTGTTTATATGTGAGAACCACACCATGCAAAGACTCTGTTATTTTTATTAGCTCAGCTTCCCGATGATGGAGCAATGCCAGAATGGTAAAAAAAAACTCAAAAAGAAAACATCCAAGCACCTAAGAGAATGGACAACACAAATGCATCAACTTCCCTTGAAGTCACACCCTTTTCAATCCTTAAGTCCTTCCTTAGTTTGAGAAATGCCCAGTCACCAATTCATTATAGTTCTTATTATTGAGAAAGGGACTGTACAGTTCCAAGCCAAGAGAGACCATAGAAATTTGTGAATGTATGGATGAAGTGGACTCATTGCCTATCATATCAAAAGAACCATACCTTAGTATCAACATCATAACTTAAAGGTAAAAACCAAACATTAGCAACCGCTAGAAAACAGTTCATACCATCATTAAAGAACTTATTGGGTGACAAACTTAACAAAATATATAAGCACACACACACACACAAAGAAATGAAAAAGTATAAACAATGTTGTAAAACAAAAATAAGAAAAGTTAAATAAATTTGTAAAAAAAATGTCCAAAACAAAAATGTGTAAAACAAAAATTTAAAAGAAACTGAGGGCCCTGAATGATCAGCATAGGTGGCCATCTCCCCCATGACTGAATTGAAAGGGACAAATCCAAAATAATAAGTGTTTTTTTAAATTTCTTAAAAGTGTCCAACTTCTCTTGATTGATGTTTTCAGGTTAAGGATTGGAAGTTGGCGACGCTCATATTTCAATGTATCTATGCTTTCATTGTAGGTGCAAGTTGTTCCCCCAATTCGTTCCATGCATGTTGGTGGGCTACTCTCTTGATTAGCTATCAACCACTAGGTGTTCTCTTGTTGTGTGGTTGCTACATATAGGAACCTTTAGATCTAAGTTTCTTGGGCACACCAGTTGCATGCAGGAGATGTTAAGCATTCCTCCATGTCATCACCCTCTAAGTCACTATATGTGATGCATGGAACTTTCTTCTTCTCGATCTTTCCATAAAGGTTTTCCTTAGATATTTCCAAGGAAAGATCATGGATTCCTAGGCACACGTTGATGGTGTTGAGCCATGCCCTCCCCATTATAATTGGAAAGTCCCCTTTGTTATTTTTGACTTCTATCACTAGGAAATCAGCTGGGTATGACCAACCATACACAGTGGTAACGATGTCCTCCACCAATCCCAAAGGAATGGTGATGGACTGGTCAGCCAACTCTAGTTGAATATTTCTCTTCTTAAGTGGAGGCAGGTTCCAGGATTTATACATTTCTCATGAGATTAAGTTGACTCCAGAACCTAAGTCAAGAAGAGCCTTATGAGGTTCATTCCCAGCGACTTGGAGATAGATTAAGGGGCTTCCAGGATTAGAGAATTTCTTGGGAAGGTGGCCCACCTTGATCTAGTTAGTAACAGTATGTGTTAACATAACCATATGTGTTGAGCCCTGTGGTTGATTTGAAGGGAGCTTCGAAGCCTTATTTTTTGGAGGAGCAGTCATGGACTCAAATGCTTGTGGTTGTGAGAGCTTGTTTGGACTCTTGGTTTTGAAGAAAGGTCTTCTCTTTGTATGGTTGTCAGAACCAGCAGTGGGTTAAAGGTTTACAGCTGTCGTAGCATTACGTTGCTACAGTTGAGTGGGGAGTTCCCCTTACATCGTTGGAGTGGGTGGTAGTGGACCTATCGGTGCGAGAGAGGCGGATGGATTCAGAGGATGGTATGCATGTGGTGTGTCTTCCATAGGAGAGGGAGTCCTAAAATACTCCTAAACTTAGTAGTGACATTGTGGGGTTACGTGACCCATAAAGTCACTTGCAGAAACCAGCTACTACATGTAATAGCCATATGGATCTGGTTGTTGGTAAGGGTATTATTGCCTAGGCGGTGGCATCCCCCATGACTATGGGTGTTGCCACTGCTGGTGTTTCCTGATAGGTTGTGGTAGAGTTCCACTTGAATAATATGTTAACGGTTGGTGGAACTGCCTTGGGTTACCTTGAGGATAAGGTAACCTTCGGGGTGCCTGTCATCTGTTAAGTCTTAGGTTGAGTGCATACACCCCAGACTCTTGTAAATGTGAGATTATTGGGCAACATCCCTTAGGATGGTCATATTGGCAAATCTCACATCCACCATCATTGTCTGTATCTAAATCCACAACCTCATCGGCGATAGTCATTTTTCCCTTACCCTTGTTACGTGCATGGTCTAAATCTATCCTCTTTTTCTTATCATAGTCACTACTTTGCTCCTCCTTAGACTCCTCTATGATTTTTAGGACAGTTTCAATTTTACTATCTAAGGAGCTCCATATTTCATATACCTTAGCCAACAATTCCATGGTTAATTTCTAAAGCAACAAGGTTTTTCTATTCACCAACTCTTCAAGTGGTGACTCATCCTCCTCCTTGCAGAATCTCGCTCCCCTCTTTCGGAGGGAAGGATCGCAATTGTACTCTTTCATGCTTTCTCTTTTCCGTAGCTCCCCTTCTTCTTTAGCTACTTGCTCCAACAATTTATGAATTTCATGGGACCTAAGTTTTGATAATCTCCCTTGGGCATATGTCCTAAGGGTTCTCCTAGTTTCATGTCTTAGCCCATCTACAAGGTGGCATAGTTGATCCTGTTGTGCATAACCATGGCCTGGGCAACGATGTAACAATGCATAATATTGGCCCATGGTAGCATTCAAGGGTTCATGATTACCTCACTTCCATCCTTGGAATTGCTTACACAAGTTGGACACTCTGGAGTACATTTGGTATTTATCGTTAAATAATTTTAGCATTGTACTCCACCTCTTAATGGTTTCCGATTCTAAGGACCAGTACCAACTTTCTGCTTCTTTTATGAG
The DNA here is from genome assembly GCA_015680685.1 of Gnetum montanum. Classification (NCBI taxonomy): domain Eukaryota; kingdom Viridiplantae; phylum Streptophyta; class Gnetopsida; order Gnetales; family Gnetaceae; genus Gnetum; species Gnetum montanum. The sequence continues at coordinate 253,841 of MNCI01006203.1, forward strand.
TGTCCTAGGGAACAAATTTAACTTCTGCCACTCATTTTCAATATTCTAAAAGGCACAGGCATCATGGAATGCCTGTAAGTGGTTTTGCGGATCAGCATTGTATCCCCCCTCAAATCATGGGATATTATTCATGTCTAGTCTCTTGATCCGACTATCTTTTTGGTGCCTTGTAGATATTCTAACAGCCTCCATAATATCTAACATACTTCGGGTGGCAAGTAGGGGTTCATCATGATCATCTCTCTCATGATGTTTATGATGCCTACGTGGTTCCCTACTTTCCCTTCTTTCATGCCTTGACTCTCTAGAATGCCCTCATCCTCACTCTTGACTCTCTCATCAAGGGCTCTCATTTTGCTTATCCTTACCTTTATCCTCATGGTTGTGCTCTTTCTAATTGCATCCTAATGTGGAAGGAGAGGGTGAATGATGTGATGAAGGGGAAGAAGAAGAGGAACCATCGCCATGACAATGTTTCTTACCTTCTCTTTGGTGGCTACGGCCCCGATTGTGATGACGATCGAATTTCCTGCCTTTGTCATGTGTTTGTGTTCCCTCATCAAACACTTGGTATTCATGGGAATCAGAACCAAGGTTGTGAATCGTAGAGTGTAGGTTCTGATACCCTACCTCCTCACCAACGTGAGGAGGGGGAACATTGTTTTGTGAAGAACCTATTGAGATAGGTTCACCACCCTTAACTTCTCTTATGACAAGCAAAGCATTTCAGGGTCCTTTGCCCTTCAACGATGTATCGTAACTCTCCTGCCGTGTGTCCCGTTGATGTTGCGCTGTTGTGGGATGGTAATTCCTTATGTCATAATCTTCTGCAACGTATTCAGCGTATAATTCTGTGATGCCTATCTGTGCAAGAGCACAAAGGAGAATGTTAGGGACTGCCCGATCTAGGGGTAACACTATGTTACCTTGTAAGTCTCGTAAACATAGTTGTTCGTCCTGATGAAGGATAAAAGTAAAATCGGGTATATACATGATGAGTATATACCAGCCGATACTGTTGAGGAACTGGTGGTTCTTGGTTACGTGTGTTAGACAGCCAACTGTCTCTTGTGTGATCCCTAGGTGGTGAAGTGCTTTTATGAGAAGAAGAAGACATTGTTATCTTGTCAGTGTGCTATTGACCGTTGTTTAAGTTTTCTTCTAATTAACCCTAAGGGTTCATTTAAGCTTCCCAATGATGTGGATGATTTCCTATGTTCTACTTAGCGCACAAACAACTTATTCCCCGACAACAGTGCCAATGATGAGTGGCGAGGTACCCCTACACTCAACCATATGAATATGAGCATTACATGCATGATCCGATTGAACTCCATAGACTAAGTGCCTACACGCCTTATGGAACACTTAAGGTTAATCATTCGTTGTCTTCCCAGACTTGTATTTTTCATGGTTGTATTGTTAAGTAAGTCTGAGGTATGTGATTTTTATATCTTTTATGTTTTATCACCTATGCTAGTGAGGGAAAGGGAAAGGATGAAGAGACTAAGTAACTAACTTTAACTAACTAAGTTCTAATGCCTAGCATCAGCATCAGTACTTATTGTTGGTGTATGGTCATGGTTTAGGATATCCTTTTGAAAGTTCTCAATTTTTCTCATTTTCTTTGGGTAGAGGTTAATAAGTAGTTTGGATGTTTCCATGCATGTTTTGAATAGTTTTATGTTCTCATTTCTTAGACATAGGGTGTCTCTTTGTTTAGTGACATTGTTTCTTTTTACATACACATTTTTTTGCCAAATTTATTATGGGCTAGTGTAAGGATCATGTTGACATTTTAAACTTTTGACCCATAACTACACCCTTCTTCATCATAAGTAATGCATGGAATTCTTTGTATGTGTATGGCTTCATGCTTATCTTCCTTTGAAACTTTCAAGAACAAGTCTCTTATTTCTAGATTAACATCAATTGTACTAAGCCATGCCCACCTCATAATGATAGGAAAGTCCCTATTATCATTCTTTATATCAATCATAAGAAAATTTTTTAGATAAGACTACCCATTAATAGTGGACACCACATCTTCTACCTATCCCAAAGGAATAGTAACTAATTGATCTACAATCTCTAGTCTTATGTTATACTTCTTTAACGGTAGTAGGTTTCATGCCTTGTATATTTCTTGAGACGTCAAGTTAACTCAAGAACCTAAGTCTAGTAGAGCTTTGCATAGTGAATTTCAAGAAATTTGTAAATAAATCATAGGACTTCTAGGACCTATTTTTTTCTTAAGAAGAGTTCTCACTTTTATCTAATCTTATATTGTATTAGTTAACATGATAGTTGTTAGGTTATTTTCTAGTAATTTTGGAAGCACAGTACCATCTTGAGGACTTCATGTGGAAGGAGCATGGATAGATAAAGTTCCTATTCTTTGAATGTTTTTTGGACTTGCCTTAAAGAAAAAATGTTTTCTAGATTTATTTTTAGTGTTGCTAGTATAATCCTCTCTTTGTATAACTGCCCTAGTAGTACTTTTTCTATTTTGGTTATGTTGGCAGTTCTCCTTGCATTATTGGTGGTGGTATTGATGGTAATGGATTAGGATTTTGATAAGGGGGACCCAATGCTAGTTGAGATGTGTAAGAATAAGAATCAATGCATGAGGTTGTAGGTCTATGGTATTCGGATGGATAATAAGGGAAGGAAGTATAAATAGAAGTGCCAAGAGATATAGGATGCTATACTTAGTATTCATAGAGATCTATTTGTCTATATGGATACTTTTGCCTTAGCAATGACATTCTCCACAATTATGGTTGTTGTCAATGCTACTAGTATTCTTCTTGCAGTTAAGAATAAGTCCCATTTGGATAGTATGGTTATTGGTAGGGCTATCTGAAATTACCTTGTGAATAAGATAATTGCCAAGGCATTTGTTACTTAACAACCTTTGAATTAAGTACATATGCCCTAGACTCCTACAGTAAGCCAAGATAAGACACCATTCCATAGGATGTTCATATTAGCATACTTTGCAACCTATGTTATCTTTTGAGCTTAAGTTCCTTATTTTCTCTACTGTAACAAATTTTCCTTTATTTTTATCATTTTCATGTCCATTGTCCTTTTTTTTCTTTCTGTTCTTATTTCTATTGAAGGCTTGTTTAGTTCTTTCCTCTACTATCTTGAGTGTTGTAGTAAATTTCTCATCTACAAAATTCACATTTTTTCTATCTTTATTACAATATCATTTTTTTGATTTTTGGATAGGTAGCATTGTCTATTAGATTGCATCTTCTATTGTCTCTTCTTCTTTTATTTTGCATATCCTCACTTCTCTTTTTCTGATAGTTGGATCTTTATTATGTTCTTAATTGTCCCTTTTTTGTAGCTTGTCTTCTTCTTTTGCCACCTATTCTATTAACCTTTGGATTCAATGAGCTATCATTTTGAATAATTTTCCTTGGGCATATGCTCCACAGGTTTCTCTTGTTTTGTTCCTTAGCCCATTAATGATATGTCGTAGTCATTCGTATTGAGAAAATCCATGACCTAGGAATCTATGTAATAATAAGTAGTATCTACCCATTGTTGCATCAAGGGATTCATATGCCCCTTATTTTCATCCTTGGATCTATTTTCTTAGGTTCAATACTCTAAAGTTTGATACTTATCATTAAAAAGCTCTAGTATGGCGCTCCATCTTCAAATTGATTTCGATTCTAAGGATTTATACAAACTCTATGCTTTCTTAATGAGTGTTCTAGGAAATAACTTTAATTTCTGCCAATCATTCTCTATAATTTTTAGGTCATAGACATCATGGAAGGCTTAGAGATGATGTTGTGGATTTGCATTATAATCACATTCAAATTTTGGGATATTTTTCATGTCAAGTTGCTTGATGCGACTATCCCTTAAATTCCTGATAGGAATATACAATACTTTTCTAATGTTGATCATGTTGTGAGTTGCTAATAGAGGTTCTTCATAGTCTTTGGGTTCATAAACTTTATTATAGTGGTGATTCCTTGTATGCTCATGATGCTCTCTTATTTCATGTCTAATCCTTTCTTTTTTTATCATCATTGTATTCTTCTTCATTAAGATGTCTCTTTCTATTTGCATGTCTCTCATGATCTCTTCTTCTTTCCCCATCATGATCCCTTAGTCTTCATTCCCTCTTGTTAGAATTCGTTGATAAGTATGAGGAAGAAGATGGGGAAGTTAGAGAATGATGCTAACTAGTATTGCTTCTATGACTTCTTGATTCATTTCTTCTGGATCTATTAGAGGTTTTAGACCTTGAATTACTCCTAAGTTTGGAGTCCTCATTTCTTCCAAGGGTTTTTGCAAGAGCTAAACATAGCTTTATTTTTACAAGATCTTCAATACATATTACTAGTGTGTGGGAATGAGATCTATGAGTTTGATAGGAATTTTTAGCTTAAGATAAAGCATATTCTTTTACTTCAAGGATAATTGTCTATGGTGCTTTATTTCCTTTATCTTGCTCATATCTTGCCTCCATAATAGCATCCCTTCTTGCTTGAACCTATGTTGGCTGATATGGCCTGGTCATATTTTTGGTGACTTGATACCCTTCTTGTACATGTCCAAGGTTTGATCTTATGAGGGTTGCTTGAACCATTGATGGTACTAAACATTCAAGTGGCAAGATAATATTACCTTGTATGTATCTCCATCTAAGTTATTCATCCTGGTAGAAAATGAATGTAAAATCAATATAATAAGGATCAGTATGAGCATATGAAATTCTTGTTTGCATTGGTGTACTCCAATCTTCTTCATTGTAATCTTTGTCATGAATTTCATTAAGATCGATAACAGGTTGAGATTTCACATTGTTGTAGAAGTCATTCTAATTTATTTGATGGTTAAGTATGTATGTTTTAAAAAATTATTCTAAGTATGAAAGGTATACTTTGTGATGCTTGATACAACAAACTATGTAAAATCAACTAACTAGCAAATATTGATACATCCCCGACAACAGTGCCATTGATGAGTGGTTGGGTATTCTAACACTTAACCATACAAGTCACAAGTGTTCATGCATGACCAAATCATAATCCATGGATAGATAATGTAAGTATACTAGTGAGCTAATGTTAAGTTTGTGAACATTGTCTTCCCATTGAGAGTTAGTGAAGTGCAAAATCTATGGTTTAACTCTTAGTAATATATATAATGAACTCATGTTGATTGGTCCTTAATAATGCTAAAAGTAAACATGATGGAAATGAATATAATATCCATCTCTAAGTATGATCAAAATGTAAATTTGTTCTATCCTATGGAGATAAGCATTCATTCCTACTTTTCTGTGCATGTCCTGGATTGATGTAAATGTTATTGAGATTACCAAGTAACTTTACTATCAAGAAAATCAAGCAAAGTCACTACTAGGTTACCAAACAATTACACTTTACATTCTAAATTAGTTGTACTTATTCTATCTTAATAATGAACAATGGAATAGTAAATGACTTAGAAAATGTAAATAACTTAATAAAACTAAACATTATTAATGAGCAGCATATATCCCCTACCCCCAACCATACAAATCACAAGCGTTCACTAGCAATCCAGTCAAATTCTATTGACTTGGTTCCTAAGTTTTCTTATAGTCTTAAACTGTGAAGCAAGGGATTGTATGATCATTGTCTTTCTAACACACACTTGTGTTATCAATGCATATGGTTAAATGTGAGTTAACATTCATGATGTTTATTTTTATATGTATGTTTATATATTTTCTTATCCTAATGGCTATATGATTAAATAAAGGACTAATAATTAATTGTTCAAATACTTAGCTAATCTAATAATTAAGTATCCTAATGTAAAGTAACCATTTCCACTTACTGCATACATCCTAAACTAGTATCAATGCTACTAGGTTACCAAGTGGCTATTACTAGGTGTACGAAATGTCCACTACTAGGATTACCAAGCATAATATGTCATGCTTGAAGTGGTCATACTTACATATTTATGGTTAAGTATATTAACTAATTAAAACCATGAATGTAAATTACATTAAAAGTAAGGTACAAATAGGAAAGAGTAAACTAATTCAAGTGTTGCAATGAATATTAGAAATCTTGACTTTATTGTCATTCATGCCAATGCATTCAAGTACATGGTGTTCGAATAAAGCACCATACAATCTCTTTAATTCATACTACAGGCACTTAAAGGGAAAATATTCTAACTCTAGAGAAATGAAACTACAAGGGATTTGCTATGCTATGAATCTAAGATGTCATAAGTATGGGTGGCAACCATATTGATATAAGCTTTGCTTGCATTAGCATTGATGCATCTGTTTCAATGCATCTAACCATATGTCAACAAGGATACGTCGATGGGGCTATGTTGGCACATGTCCATTGATGCAGCATATCTAATTACGACTCATCATACCCCCAAAACTTACTAAAAACTCGTTCTCAAGTAAAAAAAGGTAAGATCGAGCTTCTTATAAAATTTTGAAAAGTATGAAATTTATTTACTACCAAAAAAATAGATAGACTGACTAACTAACTCTACTAACTCTTAATTCTAGATCATACAAGATTACAAAAATTACTATTTATTACAACAAAATTGGACACTTTACAAAAATTTTAACAAGTACTTGTAGCATTACCGAAGATGTGGCAAATTCTCAAATAACACTTGGAGATGGAGGCTCTTATGGCGTTGAAGGTCCTTCGCTAAGTTCTGGTGCTAGTGATGGTTGAGGGTGACCTGCTACTGCCAATGAAAGTTTAAAAGCATCTAGTAATGATTTCATCTTTCTTTTTTCACCCATAAGTCATAGGTAGTCCACATGGCTTTAGTAATGTCAACTAGAATAGGGATGTTCCATGAGCACAACATTGAAGGAAATAACTCCTTCATGTTGACAAGCCATGCTGCGAATTGTTTACATTTAATGTCAAACATCTTTACCAGGTTCTATAATTCATGATAGTCATTTATCCCCCTAATCAGGTTCTCAACAATAGATCATTGATCAGTGAATTTACTTCTAAAAACCTTAAGCTCTACATTAGTTATCTCCAACTGTTGTTTTGTTTCCTTGTGATGCTTGAATTCTTCCTCATATAAGAGGTAGGAACTGGTCACCTACTTTTCCAATTTGGTCCTTAGTCTCCATGTTGTCAACATAGTTGGGTTTGCATAATGGAGGTTGGCAAACTTCATGTATTCTAGCATATCCTTGATTTGCAACTCCTTTAGGTGAATCTCTGCTTTGTTATATACATTTAATCCATCAAAGATGTGTTGCCATACATCACCTTGTTGTTGGAATTGCTGGAGTGTCTCGTTCATCTTCACCTTTGTCATTTAAGTCTCCTTCTCATTAACTTCCTTGAGAAGCTCGATCTGTTCCCTATAATGGTTTTTCACCCTTTCAAATTTTTAGGGCCTTATTTTTGCAAGTAGCTACCTTGATGATTGTTTTCTGGTGAAGCACATGAACTTCCTTCATTGAGAGATGTTTGTTCTCCATTGCTAACCTTCTTAAATTAAGGTTAACCTTGGCTAGCTACTCTTGCTATTGACAAATGGACTCAACCATCTAGTCCTTTTGTTACTCAACATTTCGTAGGCAATAGATATCTTTGGTTAAGACAAGGATGCGTCAAAGACTATTGTCTCCTTCACATTCTTGGCCTCTTGGAGTCTGTGTTGAGCCTATTAAAAAGATTCATCCCTTATCAAATTTAGCTTGAGGATGGCAGGGATTGAGAGATGGGCCAAAAATTCTACAACCTCACTAGCCAACCATTGATTCTTAGTGGTGGCTACCTTTAGTTGCATGTTGGCAATGAGTAGTTTTTCCTTCATCTCAAGAAACTCTAACTAGGTAGTAGTGATTTCATCCAAAAGATTAAAGATCTTCAAAAGTTATTTGTCTAGCTCCCACTAGTCATTCCAACACTTCTTCATATTAGGCAGCACTTAATCAACCACTTCCTACTCCTATGGATGCTTGGATGTTTGCCATTGTAGGAGCATTCAAGGCTTTAGCTATATTATCAACTACCACTTCTATTGTTGTCTCCTAGCCTTTGTGCTACATGAACAGGACAATTGTCCCTTCACCCTACTCTAATATGACAAAGAAAGTCATGGCATTCATTAAGATTTCTAGGAATGTTTGTCAGAGATGAACACTATGACCTCTTGGGTACTTAAATTCAACCTCATAGGCACCTAATCTCTTCGAGCCGAGAATAGTAGGGCAGTTTCTTAGTCTAGCTAGTTGATGGTCCTGGTGACCTCATTAAGATGGCTTAGGGCTAAATGATAAATCAATGGCTTCCCACCACCTACTAACCCTTATTGTTGTTGTTGTTACTACTCATGAAGTTTTATAAGCCTTTCAATAACTACAAGCATCTCTGGTGTAGTCTTTGGTGCTACAAGTGGTGGTAGTGATGGCCTCTCCTCTTTTTGTATCTTGGCTACTACCTTATCCTTCATCATCTTATGTCATGATGCAACAAGAGCATGGTCAATTGTATTGTTGGCATACCATGCTATACATTCCCTTTTGCATAGTTTTTAGATTAGGCATGAAAAGAGGAGTGTCTTTCTTTCCTTCTCATTCTTTTTGAAGTGCTTCTCTATCTCTAGATAGATGAGCTAGGGAAGGTTGAGAGGAAATTTTTCGCTTAGAGCAATGCATGCATGAGCAAAGAAAGTTGTTACCTTACTTGGCCTCACTATGGAGTTTAGGTGATAGGCCACGATTTTAAAATAGGCACACTCTGCTTTCATGAGGGCATCATACTGCTTACAGCCCACTTCATAACAACACTGAATCCATTCCTTTTTGGTTTTAGGATATTCTTGGATAAAGATCTCTACCAACTTTACCCTAATGCTAGGAAAATCAAGAATCTCCACAATGGCCTCAACCAAGTAGGATATAGTGATGTCTTTGATTTTTACATATGCATCTCCCTATCAATTGTTCTAGAATAGATAAGTCTCCCCCATGTGTCATTCCCCATTAGTGGAGAGAATGGACCACATGGGAGATTTCTGTAATTGGGTGCAAATGTCTTTAAGTACTAACTCCAAGAAGGATCCAATGTTCAATTCTTGGAGAATAGAACTCTGAACCTCCTTGGTTCTGATCTACTCTAGGTAGGTCTTTGTGAAGTTAACTTCGAAGTTAGGCCTTGGCCTAGAAGCTTCATCCTACCTAGACTGGCTTGCTTCTACCATGGGAATATCTTAGATAGATTCCACTTCAAGCTCCTCCCAAAGAGGTCCTATTACATGGGTTGCTTTGGTTGCTTACTCTTGGAGGCTATTGTAGTTATTTTTGTTGGCTCCTTCCTCCTCTTGGATCCTTTTCCTTAGGCTGGGAAGATTCTCCTTCTTGTAGTCCTCTCTTTAGTGTCATCTATGATCACAAATGTAACCCAAGATTAATTATTTATTTTATAACCCTTAGGTTGATTAATACCTTTCTTACTAAATCAAGTTACACTTAGGTTTTTTTGTGATCTTGACAAGTTATATTATTCTAATTATTGGATACCAAAGTTTGTTGTCAAGTTTAACCTACTTAGGATGAGTATTTTAATATTATTTTAATGAGTAAACCTTGAGGAGTTAGAAAAATTCTGAATTTTTTTTTTAATAAAGGTTTATGGCCTCTACAATGAAAAGCTTACCTTTGGTAGCTCAAGGATTGAAATTTGGGGAGAATTAGATTAGCAATTTGAAAGTCCTTATGTTTAGAAGGTTCTTGAACTCTAAAAAATTGAAAAATTTCTCTTGCACTTGTGACAAAATGATACAAAATTAGCTAAGTATTGTAATTATATATAGATTTTTTCAACTATGTCAATGGGGATGCATTGACGAATCCGACTACATTAACAAGGATGCATTAACATAGCTGTTTGAGCTAATTTTTCACATATTAAAAATGAGGCATTTTGGAAGAGTTTGAAACAAATCAAGAATCCAATGAAAGCCAAAAAAGCATAGAAGGATGCCAAAAACATGGAAGAGGGTGTTCAGTTTTTGGGAGAGGAGTTGGATTGGATTTGGATAAGTGGATAATGCCAAAGAAATTAGAATTGGACATTTAAAAGGTAAAGTGATGAGATCAATCACGAAAATGACCAAGGGATAGGAAGTTCAACTTAGAAAGACTAAGGGGTATGTAAGTGAGTCCTCTCCAAAGCAGGCTCATGCTAATAATGTCGTTGCATGCTTACATCCCAAGGAGTCCATAAGCATCAAGGATGTTTAATGGTCATTGGAAGTTAAAAATCGAATCCACATGATAGATCAACGAAGGATTGTATCACATGCCATAATAGACACATCAATTAACCATGATAAGAGGTAGTGAGGTGGTCGATAATGAGGTGAGAATGATGGGAGAGAGAGAATGGTAAGAGATTCCCATCCTAGTCACATGAAGTCCTTGTGGAATTTGTGATTATGATGATCTAATACTAACCCATCCTCAGTTGAGACCAAGTCCAACCACATGTAGTGACTTCACATTGTCATATTCTAACCCTTCAACAATCAAGAGTTCATGATAATCTCCAAAGGACAACCACCATTCCAAGAAAAGAAGAAAAGAGAGGCAAGAAGATTGAAGATTTGGGTCATAATTTTAGTCTAAAAATTAAAGAAATAAAGGAGGGTTAATTGGACACCATTGGCAACTTACAAAATCTAAGAGACCAAGAGATTGAAGATTGCATTCTTTTCAAAGAATTGCCCTCTTGGCTAAGGAATATTTCTAGTTTGAAATTTTTAAAAGTAAATGATTGTTGGATGATGGAGGTAATCCACATGCAGGAATTGTTGAATCTAGGAACACTTGAAGGAGCATTGTTGGGCTTTCACATCTTGCCAAGAATTATGACATTACAATTAAAGGGTGTTTAAATCTCATGCACATGCCAGGCCTACATAGTTGTGCCATCTTCAACTCTTTGCAAACTTCAACTCTGTGCCATCTCAAAAGCTACGGCTGCCACCACTTATGCCCTGATCCCATTAATGGCATTGCAAAAAACCCTCCTAGTAAGTTTTATGGTTTGCAGCTTTCGCTCAACCATGACTTTCTTAGTGCATCATTGGATAAGGAGACTAAGATGTTACCGAATAGTTTACATTTTTACCGAATATTTTACAATCGTCATCGAAAACAAGCCCAGTATTATTTGCAAGGGTGAACAAAGGGTCGGAGATATGTTCATCAGCACCGAAGAAGATGGCTCCTTTTATTCATTTCATAAACTATCGCATGATACATCAGTCTCATTCCCTAACATTAAATACACAGCTATGTTGTGATTTGTTTCAGTCGTTTATGCAGTTGACTTCCCTATGCTTATTCTCCTACCTCAAACCACATTTTCTTTTGATACGAAAAACGACAGCCTTTCCTTGGTGAGTCCTTGGCCATGTTCAGTTATGTGTCGACGTTTTGATTTCAAGGAAGAAATCCACATTTCCATGTTCAGCAGCGTTCTACACTCATAGTTATGAGCTCCGCATTAAAAAAACACGAGCTTACTGTCAAAGCTATGAAGCACTTGTAAAGGAGGACAACAAAATCAATAACTGGCAGCACAGATGCAACATTTTTTGCTGGGAACTCATTAAACAACGCTGACTATGTTGTGCACGGACTCAATTACCTTCTTAACTCCGCATTTCTGAATTTTCTGCACTTGACATTGCAAGTTGCCAAATAACCAAAATAGTCTGTCACTTTAGTGCTTGTATTATGAAAGATGAGCTAGGATTGACATCGAACAGAAGACGATGCCCTTTTTACAAATGGCCATGCCTTACTGCTGGAGCAACAAAGAAGAAGCAGCTACGTCACTAGAGGAGGCGCCATACATAAAGCAGCAAATGAAGGCGATCTTTGGAATGGCAGGATGAGCAGAAGCCGAGATCGGTATTGTATGTGAGCTTCGGCAGCATGGCTGTGTTCAACGAGCAATCGTTGCCAAGTGACCACCACCGTAGTCAAATTTGTTTACCCAACGAGTGTCACTTTTCCAAGTAAGCCAACAGCAAATTTTACGTGGATACGAAGTCGCAATCGCAAGGATCCACTTTTCTTGATTTCCAAGCCCATGCAGCCACCACCGCTAACATCTACACTAAGGTGGATGTTGAATTACTTTCTTAGTACCTACTGTTCATGAAAATTGTTGGGGCTTTGTACATAGTGGATAATGATATTTAATTATTGAAATTCTAAACAAATAATAATAATAATAAATAAAATGCTTTTTAATTATCCACAGTAGTTATAATTAACTACCTTGGTGATTGTAATTACCAAAAAAAGGACACTTGGCAATTATGGTTATAACTCTATGGCAGTTATAACTAATTATCATTAATTCATATGGTAGTTATAACCAACCCCCATAATGTTTGTAACTTACCTCAATTTCTCATGATGATTGTAATTATTTGAAAGTCACTATAAAAGGGTAAAATTGAAAGGGGATTTGGTGAAAAATCATGAAGAAATATTGCAGTTGTATAATGGCTTGATGGTTCATCAATTTAGCTACTTTGCTTTAATCCTATGAGTTCGTTTCTTCTCATTTTGTTTTATTTACTTAGCTAATAGTTTAGATAGTATTGTGCTTGGCATTTACTTTTGGAATTTTTCTAGGTTGCTTTTATAGCTTTATTTTTGCACAATATTAAACTTCTATTAAGGTTTACCATATAAGAGATTATGTTGTAGAAAAGCATCTTAAGCAATTTAATAATAATGTCTTATAGAGATTGCTTATTTGAGTTTAGGATTCTAGAAAATCTTTGATACTTTAATGTGATTGAAATAGCTTCTTTATTTTTAAAGTTTATTGCCTTAATATTGCAATCTTGAAATTGTCAAATTTTTCTAAAAGTTCTATTGTTTGCAATTCTTGACAAATATTTAACTAGCCAAATAGAAGCTTTTACTTTATCATTTACAAAGTGTTTTAGAAGTTAAATTAAAGTGTCTTTTATGAAATTGCATGTTAAGCTTAGAGGGTTTGAACAATTTGTAATAGATTGAATTGGAATAGCTTTATTGAGAAGTGTTTTCTCATTTCAATTTATCTTGGTTAAATGTTTGAGATTCCACACAAATCGCTTTCTTTTCTTTTCTCCTTCTAAAACCCATTAAGTCACGCTCTATTTCTAGTTTTTTTGTGGAACTTTCTCTCTAGGGGAAATTAGGAGTAGATTGGCAAAATTGTGCTCAAGCATTTTTGTAAAATTTTATTTGTTTCAAGTACCATACTACAAGGACTATATAGACTAAGTGATGAGCGGTGAGGTATCCCTACACTGAACCATATGAATACGAGCATCCACACACGATTCGGTCGAATTCCAAGACCTAAGTGCTTATGCACCTTTGTGGAACAAGGATGGGTTGATCAATCATTGTCTTCCCAAGCTTACTTGTATGGCACAATTGTATGATCAAGTAAACTTGAGGTACATGATTTTTATAGTTTTTATGTTTTTGTGTCCTAGTGCTACAAAGGGAGGAGAGAGATAACTAAGTAACTAATTTTGACTAAACTACTCAATTATGCTTTAACTAGTCCTAACACCAGCATCCGTTTCACTTGTTGTGCACATCCTAAACTAGTGCAACACTACTAGGATTACTAAATGCTAATCGTTACTGGGTTACCAAGCGTTACACGCATGCTCAAAGTGATCATATTGAGTGTGCTTACTTAGGAGAGTTGTAGGGTGAAAGAGAGAACATTAATTAACTAAAGAAAGCATTAAGTAATAGTAATTAATATTAATTAATCTATTCTTAATGCTGCAAGATTTATCACAAAGTTCATCTTTATTTTCGTGCACAAGGTGTGCTCAGGTACACAATGCTCGAAGAAAGATCCGTTCACTTTATGACTCCTGTTGTGGGCACTCAGAAATAATTATATCCCTAGAAAGGAAAAAAGGCAAGAGTTTGGGTAAGGGACTAAGACTAATTATGCAAACCAAGTGCATCCACCTCTTATTTATAGGCAATGAGGCAGGTCACGATATCGTGTACGCAATATCGCTAATGCGATATCGCAACTCATCATACCCTCATGACTGAATGAAAACTCATCCTCAAGTTCCTTACAAAATATTGAGAAGGTATGGGATTATTGACTAAATGAGAACTGACAACAACAGGGAATAATAGACTCAAAGTGACCGGTGAACGGATCGACAAACATATTACAACATTGGTGTTCACGCCCTTTGAAGTGAACATTGTACATAGATGACATCCAGACCCTCATCTAATAGCTTGGAGAGAGAGCAAAGAAAATGAGGCGCGTTGTTGCTAATGTTGCGATTGTGTATTTTGTTGTTTTATCCATAGCCATGTGACCAAACTTGTTCCCGGCATAAACACTCCAACTCTAGTCCATCTTGAGTGCTTCCTCCGATCCTAGTCCATAGTTCATGTACTAACCATCTGCACATACAACACAGTCAAAAATGAGCAAGGATAAGTAAACCATAATGCAGTTGATACCTTGCCTTGATATAAAGTGCATTGACTGGGTTGTGGTTATGGCAGAAACTAGGTTAGAGGTTTATCATAGATACCTACCCAAGGTGTAGGGGTGATACAAGTAGTAGAATGGAAAAATTTGTGACAGAGCTCCCACGACTAAGAGCAAACCTCTGGTAGCAATAGGGTGGAAAAGTATAGGGAACAAGAAAAATGGAAAAAATAACAATGGTGATGCCAATAAAATGGATGTCATGGATGGGGATGAAATGAGAAATTGTTGATTGCAAGAAATATTTAAGGAGAAGAATTTAACAAGTGCACCATAAAGGAATGTTAGTGGGTCCTCCCCAAAGCAGGCTCATGGCCTTTATGCCATGACAAACCCACAAACAAAGAGTCTGTAAGCTCTAGGAATGACATATGGAAATAATGGTTAAAGACTAACCCACAAGAATTTACTAAAGAATAACAATGAATTAACCAAAATATAGACTAATCATAAAACTGGCAATGAGGTGGAAAGTGGGAAGAAAGATGGAGAGTAGAAAATGGAATGGAATCCCAAGAGCAAGTTGTGTAAAGTCCCTTGTGTATTTGATGGTTAAGGTGACTAAGTAGAACTCATTCCAAATCCAAAATCAAACCAACCACATTCAGTGACCTCACATTAATACACTTGGCCAAAACATCCCCTTGAAGCAACAAAAATGCTTTCCCAAAGAGTCACCACCATTCCAAGGAGAGCAAGATGGAGAAGCAGGAAGCGAGAAAGGGCCTTAGTTAGAGGAAACCTTTAGGCATGGGTAACATGTCTTTCTAGTACCATCACCAGTGTTGGTAGCCCAAATTTCTTTATTATGTCTAAGGAAAGTGCTTTGAAATCTCACCTTTTTTTTTTGGTTTTTCGTGTGAGAACCACACCATGCAAAGACTTATTTTTATTCACTCAGCTTCCTGATATTTGATCAATGACAAAATGGCAGAAAATCCATGAAAAGTTTCCAAGCACCCAAGAGAATAACCAGCACATGTGCATCGAATCCCCTTTGATGATCGACTAGTTACCCCTATGCCCAACCATGCGAATCACGGGTGTTCACACGCGACTCGATCGAATTTCGTAGAGTGTAAGCACTTTGCATACACCAGACCCTAACTAGCAAAACCTTGGGTTAGAACGGTCATTGTCTTCCCAACCTCACTTGTGATGTTTTAATTGCAATGGTTAAGTGAGATTGAGGCAAATGATTTTTATGGCTTTTTCACTTTATCTTCTAGTGGCTAATTCTTGAAATGGAAAGTAAGGAATGAAATATTACGTAATCTATAGTTATCCTAATCTATATCTTAACTCTTCCTAGCATAAGTATCCAATCCCATCTTCTGTGCACATCTTGAGCATCCCCTAGCCACTACTAGGTTACCAAACGTTAAGTGTTGTTGGATTGCCAATTTTTGGGTTTATGTTCGAGAGGGTCGTACTTATGGTTTTTATAAACTATAAGAGAGTGATGGTGATTAAAGTAATAACAACGAAAACTTAAGGAATTATTAAAGCATTGAAATATTAAACTATTAAATGCATCAAATGACTAAGTCCAATTGTTGCAAGGAATGCTTGAAAAGCTTATCTTTATTGTTGTTCACGCCAATGGGCTTAAGTACATCAGCGCTTGAATAAAAAGCTAGACACCTTTCTTACACCTACTGCGGGCACTTGGAAAATATTCTAACTCTCGCCTAAAAAACTGCAAGAGCTTCGCTACAACTGCCAAAAAGATCCCTAAGTGTGGTGGAAGCCCACTTATTTATAGGCTAAAACAGGCTCCGTGTAAACGGGGCCACATCAAAACATGGATAGATGCGTCGATGGGGCCACGTCGACACGACCGCATATACAGGGCCCTGTATACATGGCCTAGTCAACGCATTGACTGTTTAGCGCCTCATCATACCCCCACGACTGAGTAAAAACTCGTCCTCGAGTTCCTCTACAATTTGGAAGGTATGGACTTCTTATTACAACAGACATGACTTGACACACATGACACAACACCAATTTTCCTGATGCACCAAGTGCCTGAGTGTATAGAGAGGGACAAATTACAAAAATGGTGGTGTTCAAAGACAAAATTGAACACCCCAACAATCCTAGATTCTCTGCCATGCTCAAAGGTGCAAAAATTGCTAGAGAAGATCACACTGTCCCTGGCAGTGATGGTTCTGACGGACCTTCACCAGCCTCTAGCACATGTGGCGGTGGTGGTGCAGATGATGGTTGTTCTGCAACAACTGCAACTTCCAGAGGCAACTGAAATGCCTCCAAGAGAGCCCTCATTTTTTCCTTACTTCTAGGATCTTTCACTATCCAAGCAGCTTCGCCAATATGTGCTGGGACTGGAACCTCCCAAGGGCATGGAAGTGCAGGAAAGAGTTCTTTCAAATTGACAAACTAGGCCATAAACTGTTTTCATTCGATGTCGAATGCTCAGATTAATAACTGCAGCTACTGGTAGTCATTCATTTAGTGGGCCAAGTTCTTAGTGACCTCATGCTACCCTTCAAAATGTGTGCGGAGAACCTCGAGTTCTGCATTTGCTGTTTCCAATTTTTGTTTTGTTGCTTTGTGCGCTTGGAACTCGCCCTCATATATAGAATACAAGAAGGTCACTTACTTTTCTAGGTCAGACCGCGGTCTCCCAGCTATTAGCATAGCCAGGTTTGCATAGCGAAGGTTGGCCAGCTCCATGTACTCTATCATTTCTTTAATCTGTGGCTCCTTGAGGTGGATTTTAGCCTGGTTGTAGGCATTCAACCCATCAAAGATAGGTTGCCATACCTCGCCTCCTTCTCGGAGCTACTAGAGCACTTGGTTCAATTTGGCCTTAGCGACTTGAATATGCTTTTCATTCACTTCCTTCTGTAATCCCACTTGGTCCTTGTAATGATTTTTAACTTTCTCAAACTTAAGGGCTTCACTTTTCCAAGCGGCGATTTCGATGGCTGATTTCTATCTCAAGGCACAAACCTCCTTCATAGACAAATTTCGATTTTTGACAGCCAACCTCCTCACATTAGCGTTCACCCTGGCTAACTCTTCTTACTATTGGTGAATGAAGCTTTTCATGTGCTCATTTTCAACATCCACATTGCGTAGGCGATGGACTTCCATGGTCAGCCTGACGTTCTCCTGGTGAACCTCTTTAAGTTCTTGTTTAGATGATATGCATGAGAATCTACAAGGACTTATCAAGGATCACCGACTCATGCTCATCCCCAACTATCTGAAGTTTGACTTGAAGCTTTTGAAAAGCTTCATCTCTGGTGAGTTCATGGTTGAGGAGAGCTGAATTGGCAAGTTGGGTCCTTAATTGGGCAACTTCTGTTGCTAAGCGTTAACAATTGGCTTGAGCAACTTCGAGTTGCCCCTCCAAGATGAGGCTCTTACCCTTTGCTGAGAGCAGCTCCAACTAGGTTGCAGTGATGTTATCCAAAAGATCAAAAACATCTGGAAGTAGTTGCCCAGTTCCCACTAGTCAATCCAACATTTCTTCATGTTGGGCTGCATCGATCCTACTACATGAAGTCCCAATGGATGCATGTACATCTTTGAGTCCATGTACGTCTAGTACAGGTTCCACCGATGCATTGAGGGGCATAGTAATCGTGTTAGCTGTACTGACCTAAATCGTCGGTGTAAGGCTGGAAAAGAAACAAACACCGAGAGATCGTCGAACAGCCACAGCTGACCCTGCCTTCGCTTGAGGGCAAGCTGGAAAAGTAAATGAAGGCAAAGTGCCTTGGATGGTTCGCACGTAAATCAACCAAGGACTTCCCCGAGCGTAAGCTACGGCTAGCGCTAGGGTTATCGTAAACAGGATGTAAACGGAATGCAAACAGCGATACGAAATGTAAACAAAGCGTACTGAATTATGAATAAAGCATGAACAAAGTTATATTTTTAAAAAAAGCATAAACAGAACTAAACAATGCAAATGGAAGGCAATAATGACACTGTATTGTATTGTTCAAACATGAATATGCACCCGTTAAAGCGTAGTTGCACACATGTGGATGGCAAGTCAAACACCTAGCCCCAGAATGATATGACACGATGATGCGACGATGAACGTGAGAAAAAATTGAAAGTCCACAATCAGATGTGCCGAGCGCCCAAGGATTGCAAGTTCTATCCTTTTTTAGAATTATCAATCTCTCTAATCTTTTAGAATTGCCAATCTCTCCAATTTTTTAGAATTGCCAATTTTTCAGAATTGCCAATCTCTCCAATTTTTTCCTCCCTCAAACTTCTTCTTTCCTCCTCCTTCAATCTTCTTCTTTTTGCCTCCCTTTTTACCTCCTCTAGTTTGTGTGAATTGATAGGGTATTTACAGGGTTGGGCTAGGGTTTGGCTAGGGATTGGCTAGGGTTTTCTTTGACCAAGTTCAATGTATTTTACAATTTTTGGGTCATTTAAGCTCATAAAAAAAATACAAATTAGAAATACAAGCCCCCAAGCAATAAAAAATTTAAAAATTTAAAAAGAAAATTTAGAAAGATTAGCTCTGGCTCCGACTCACTTGAAAAGTTATATATATATTTTTTTGTGCTGAATATTTGTCCTGATTTTGCATGGGCTTTCATATCCCTTTGCCATTTTACAGATTTCTTAAAAAAGAAAATCAAGAAGGATTAACACCGCCTCGCTTGTCTAGCATCCAGCGTGACTTGCAGTGTGACCTGCAGTGTGACCTCCAAAACTTGCAATTTTGGGCTAAAATCTAGAATTTCTGAAGGCTGGGAGCCATAGTTATCAATAGTGGACCTTGAGGATGACTTACACCCTGAAATCAAGTCATTTTGGCTCAGTTTTGGGGCTCTAAAAATTGGTGACGCTAATCCTTACGTTGTGCAGCGTCTGAAAAGATAACCCCAGCATCACCAAGTCAAAATGGCACATTTGAGACCCAAATCTTGATTTTTTGGAGGCTAGGAGCTACTGGGAACCTTGGTGAAGGTCATGGGAGGTCCTTGTGCTCAATTTCAGCCTATTTGAACTCAATTTTGGAGCTCCAAAAGTTGGTGACGCTAGTCCTTACGTTGTACAGCGTCTGAAAAAGTAACCAAAGTGTACTTAGTAAAAACCAAACATTTTGAACCTGAAACTTTTGATTCTGGATGCTGGAAGTTGGTGCATTCACCTATGGGCCCCGACGGGACCTTGCCTGTTGAATCATGGACCATCGAGGGCTGTTTCAGAGGCCTCCAAGTTTGGTCACGCTGTACTCATGTTGGGCAGCAGCATGACTTAGCTTGATTCTTGTCTAAAAGTGCTAGGCCAAAATTAGTGGTGTTTCATTGGCCCCTCTTTGTTGACGTCTGGAGAAATCCACCTAAGAGGCATCAACAAAGAAGTGAAAAACACCATGAGCAATAAAGCATCAAACATTAACCGTCAACCCTTGGCTGGGTGTCATCGCACCATTTTCAAAAGTACATAGGATTGAGGGAATGTGGTTCAAGATGAAATGGAATCAGTTGTAACCAAGGAATCTAGGAGGTTAAGGGCGATGATTGTTGTTGGGATTTGTGGGAGAGGAATGCTCTCTTGTGTACAAGTTATGTCATTGGTCTTTTTCAACAACCGGGTTTTTAGCAAACTCAGAACCAAGACATAGGAGGTGCGTTCTTTGGAGAAACGGGACTCTTATAGAGTATTTGCAAGGCCCGTTGTAAATAGCCAAAGCCACGCGATGATGTGTAACATGGTCTTTTTGAGACACGAGTGTAACTTTTTTTTTTCAAGACAACTGCCTTCTCGCCTGGGGCTTGTATGAGAATGGCCAATAGTCTTTTTTTTTATGATGTCAACGGGGTCTTGAATACCTTTTCCGTGCATTTTGCTCTTTGACCTTTTTTTCTTCTTCTTTTTTCTTTTCTCAGTCTTTTTGAAAGAGCTTGCTTTTTGTGTCGTGCTCGTGTTTGAGCACTTGCATTTTGCATCATGTACTGTGTATCATGTTTTGCTTTGCAACTGCTTAGAGAGTTATGGTGTGCAACAGTGTATCAAGAGTTTTGAGGTGAGCAGAATGTATCAGAGGGGTGTAATTGAATAGGCTAAGGGGAGCATGATGGGGAAATAGGGGATGCATCGGGAGTCAGGAATGTACTTATGAACGGATTGATTAAACCAATCGCGTGCGTCAGGAAAAATGTGATACCTTGTCATCATGATGAAGTGCATCTATACACGAACACCTCAGAAGTGTCATCCTGCAAACACAACTCCAAGAAGACAAGAAAATCACAAATGAAACAGTCAGCTAAACACTTTAAACAAGGAGATGGAGTCACCACATGCAACTTTCAAAGCAAACAGAATTATGAACAGCATCAGTTTCATTAGGCCCCATGAGATGAATCATGCAACAAGTCTTTGTGGAATACGAACAGCCAACTACAACAACAGATCTTTTCAAATTTTTCCTGGTCGTTGATGATGTCACCAATTTATAGTCTTAGCGGACTATCATGGGTTAATTTCACGTCATAACCCCTTGGACGGTGCTAGTTTAGTGTCGTAGCAGATGGTGCATTGCTAGTTTATAGTCATAGTGGACTATGAAGAAGCAAACTAGTTTATAGTCTTAGTGGACTTTGGATGCTAGTTTTATGTCATGGCGGACAGATGTAGCAATTTAGTGTCATACCGAATAGAACTCTGTGGTATCAGTTTTAAGTCATGATCCAGGACTGTTCTGTGGTATCAATTTTAAGTCATGATCTAAGACTATTTTGTGGTATTAGTTTTAAGTCACAATGTCAGGACTATTCTGTGGTATCAGTTTTAAGTCATGATCCAGGACTTTTATGTGGTATCAATTTTAAGTCATGATCCAGGACTGTTCTGTGGTATTAGTTTTAAGTCATGATCCAGGACTATTCTGTGCTAGTTTATAGTCATAGCGGACTGATGCTTACCTTGCTTATGTAAAGTGTGATGCTGCATGCATGGTCATGCTGTGTATCTGCAAGATCCTGTAGAAAAATCAACTAGAAAGAAAACAACGTCAAGTGATACCATGTTGTACATAGAGTTGGAATGTATGAAAACTGATGTAATGGCCTAAATTTAATTATGGTATAAAATGGTTGCATTCCTTCCTTATCTTGATGTTTTATGTAAATATTTTTGTCGTTTTTCATGTTTTCTATTGTTTTTCTTTGTTTTCTAAAGTATATGTGTGCAACTAAATGTAACATAAATTTTTAAAGTATAAAGCAAGATGTAAGGTAAATACTTGGAAAAGAAAGCAATGACCGTGCAAGAATCTAAATCGTAACTTGTAGCCTGTAAGCGAAAATTCAATGTAACATGATGGGAGTTTGTAAATTTGTAATTTGTTGGCTCTAGTTTAAAGCCATTTCAGGCTTGGTACATTAGTTTAAAGTCTTGATGGACTGTTGCATCTGTTGTTAAAGAAAGGATTACCAATTTTATGCCATGGTGGGCCAAAGGTAGTAATGTTTTTAAGAAGTTTTAAATGGAACCGACCATTTCTGACCGTGGCTAGTTTAATGTCATTGTAGACAGTTCGTAGTTTAACATTATTTCGGACAGTTCATAGTTTAACGTCATTTCGGATAGTTCGTCTCATTCGTTCTAGTTGTTGAGTTGCCTCTTGATCTTTTGTAGCTTAACATGTGGGACTGGGTGTATGGGTATGATTTTATATTCACCTTCCCCTTCATCGGTGATGTTAAAGGGTAGTTCTGACCAAGAAACATCAACAGGAATGGCTCCTATGTCTGTGTCTTCTTGTGTTTCTTCAGTGCTAGTTGGATTGTGAGTCAACGTTGGGTTCACGTTCTGATATATGTTCATGGTTTCTTATTTAGGCTTAATGAACTCAATTTTTGATCCTTGACCTACCTTAAGGTATGAGGAAGTGATCGATGGTGTTGTATCCTCATGTATGATGATCTCACCACCCTCATAAGGTAGATGTATCTCCTGTTGGATTGGTGAAGATACAACTTTAAGTTGACCTAGCCAAGGATGTCCTAGGATCATATTAAACCCTAGCATTTCATCAACCACTATGAATTCAGCTGATATAGAGAATTGGTCTCTGGCTATGAAATCTAAGGTAACCATGCCTTTCACTCCCACACGGGAACCACTAAAAGATCTCAAGAAAGAGGTTACTGTGGGTTGTACTTGTTCAGTGAGTCCCAATTTTTCGATGATGGAAAAAGATATTACATTTGTTGCTGCACCATCATCAACATGCACCCTACGTATTTTGAAATGATCAACCTGTATTGTTATGAACATAGGGGCCGTGGTGATTTCCCCTGTTTTCTCATCTAGTTTAATGTCCTTAACACAAAACTCTAAGGATGTGGTCTTCGATTCCTGAAGTTGTCGGGATAATATTGCATAAATGGATGGTTCATCTATAGGAAGATCCTCACTAACAGGAATTGAAGTTAGCATTCGTACGAGAGCCTCTCGATGTACTGGTGAAGTCATTACTAGGTCATACAAACTTAAAGAAGTATTCTTTTGTTTTAAGGCTTGTGTGGCCTGGGTCAATGCATTTGCTAGGTCTTTACCATTTGGGGCATTCTTATCTGTAGAGATTTGGTCCATTTGACCTAGCATTCGTATTTCTCTTGGAGGGGTTTTTACGTTAGTAGATGAGAATGCTGAGTTTGGGATATGACTTGTGACTTCATTTTTGTTTTGGTGACTTGTACTAGGCTCATTAACAGAAAAACTCATGGGAATGGTGCTTAGCAGTGTGGGATTTGGTAGTCCTAATTTGTGTCCATGGTTTTCTCTCTCCATGCGCTCTCTTTTTTCTTTTTCCAAGCATTCTCTTATTAGCCTATCAGCAAGATGTTCTCACAAAAGTCGTCGAGAAGTGGAGGTGGGTTGTGTGCCAGGGTGTTTTGGCACCCGGACCACAAAGGGAATGGGTCGATTTTTAGATGGTATGTTTGTTGTGGTGGCAACCGAAGGAGGTATGCGGATGATGAATGGTTTTGATGGTGTGGGGGACGTGCGCCTGGTAAAAGGGGTTTGAGGATATATTGAGGTAGATGTGTTTTCTAAATGCCCACGAATCACAAAAAGCTTTCGAGGAACATCTTGTCCGTCTTCCACATGGACAGTATTAATCATATATGGGGCATCGTTGGTTTTGGTATTGAGAGGATCCTTGTAGACCCCCATGGATTGATTTTGAGGCCTTATTGGGTTTGTCTCATCGAACACTACTTCGCCCCCATCTATCATGCGTTGTATGTCTTGTTTCAATGCAAAGCAGTAATCAGTTCCATGACCACACCATTGATGATATTCACAAAACCTATCTAACCTAAAGCCTTTTGGAATGGGAGGTTTGTTGGCTGT
>MNCI01006203.1:283074-295802 GCA_015680685.1 Gnetum montanum
AAAAAAAACCCCCCCCCCCCCCCCCCCAATTTGTTTGCAAAATGAACAACATGAACATAAATGTAAGGCACAACGAGGGTATATATAGGGGTTTCTGGCTACATCGATGGGGCCAAGTATACGCAGCCGCGTATACGCAGGGGGTTGCACCCGTTGACTAGCGTTGACCTGAAAAAGGAAAGCCCAAAAAAATTGATTCAAAATGCCAAATTGGGATGATTTAGGAGCTCTAGAGACTGGGAACTCGACTGGGAGCAAGAGGAAGGTAAGTGGGGTGAAAAAAGGAGTCAAACGTAGGAGAATGTGGTGAAAAAGAACTCCACGGAGAAGAAGTCGAGCGATGGGTATCATGAAAACAATCGACCAAAAAAATCAAAGAGGATGGGAGGCTAACAAACGAGACCATGAATATGCAAGTAGGTCCTCCCCATAGTAGGCGGTAGCCTCAATAGCCCTGGCATATCCTCAACACTGAAGCCCATGGACCCTAGGGTCAAGAAATGGTGATCGCAAGTTAATACTCCCATCCATGAGAACCTGCCAAAGCATGAGGAGTTTGTGGAAATCACAAAAAACCCTCAAAACATAAGATGGGCAGTGAGGTGAGTCATGGGGAGAAATGGATGAAGAGAGAGGAGAGAGAATTGGAATTCTGATTATCGATCACATGAAACCCTGTATGAAGTTGTGGTTAAGTGACCCGGTAGGACCTTTCCCGAGTTCAGACCCAAAACCAACCACATACAATGACATTGCAGCAACATGCGAAGACTTGTCCACCCCCCAAGTGTACAAGAATGCATCCATAGAGAACCACCACTCCAACAGGCATGAGAGGAAGAAAGTGAAACAGGACTAAGTTAGAGGGGACGAAGGCAGTTCCATAACTAGTGCTTATGGCCTGTGAGAGGCGGTCTAAGGGGTGTGCTTTGAATTCCCACATAGTTAGGATTTTATTTTTGTTGTTTTTATTTTTATTTCATGGGAACCACACCATGCAAAGACCCATGCTTGGTTGCATGCATTTGACCAAGGGGTGTGCTTTGAATCCTCATGTTTTTTTTTTTTTTTTGCATTTTTCGATGAGGACCAAACCATGCAAGGTCAAATTTCCAAGGAGCTTCCTTGTAGAAAAGAACTTGGAGTGGTAAGAAATCCGTAAGGGCACTCCTGTAACCTAGGGGATAGAAGAGGACGACAAATGTTGCATTCCCCTTGAAGTCACACCCGATTCAAACCATTGGGTCATTCCCGAGTCTAGAAACTCCACAAGGCACACATTAATTAAAACGTTTTTTAAATGAAGGGGGTTGCATGTGTCCAAAAGGAGGAAAACCATGGAGTGGATGCATGGGTGGATGACGTGGACTCACTGCCAATTTTATGAGGTGAAAGTAGACATAAATTCCAAGAACAACAATGCAAGGGCAAGAGTGAGATAAAATAGGTGGACCATTTCATGCGACCCATCGCAACAAAAACCATCTGCACCATACACCTGATGACAATATGACGATTTATTAGCAACCAACTGGAAATGAAACACACACACACACACATATAATTAAGCAACAAAGAAATGGAAAAGTAATTAAAGAAAAAAAACTTAGTAAGAATTGGCAAACGTATGAATGATGTTGAAAAACAAAAAAGTGAAAAATAAAAAATTCCAAAAATAGTGGGGAGCTTATTAGAATGGATTAGCATGGAGGATGGTCTCCCCCATGACTAAGCTGGAAGGAGGAGACGCGAAAAATGGAATGAGGCTATCCCTGTGATGATGAGGCGGTAACACTGGTTTGGTGGGGCCCACCGAAAGGTTTTAATTATTGCTGATTGACCAACTATGTTCTCATGGGATCCTTAGGTTTGTGTATAAGCAAGGCCCCAGATGGGAAGGTTTTTGAGACAATGTAAGGTCCCTTCCACAGTGTTTGAAACTTGGTCGATTGCAGTACATGTGTGGGGTTCCAGTAGAGGACCTTATCTTCACATCTAAATGTTACCTTCCGCATCCTAAGAACATGACATTTTTTATTATAGGCCTTGTGTATCTCATTTGATGATAGGGCCACCAATCGATTCTCATCTAGCACACTGAGGCTAATAAGTCATTTGCATTGTGCTAGTGGTAGGTCAAGACCCAAGTCACAGGCTATAGATAGTGTCCAGAGTTCTACCTAGATTGGAAGTTTTGGTAGCTTACCGTACACTAACTCATAGGGAGAGTAACCTATAGGAAGTTTCCAAGTGGAGTAGTAGGCCCAAAGGGCATCATTAAGTTTGGTGCTCCAATCCCTCTTATATTTAGTGATGGTTCGAGTGAGGATTTTGGTAATATCCTTATTGGTGACTTTCGCCTACCCATTGGCTTGAGGGTGATAAGGTGTCGTAAACTTATGGGTAACCCCCAAGTGTTGCATGAGTTTACGAAAAGTGACACCTATGAAATGTGTTCCATTGTCTGAGATGAGTGCACGTGGCACTCCAAACCTATTGATGATTTGCTGTTGGACAAATCATGTAGTGGTGTTTGAGGAATAGTCAATAACAGTTGCCGCCTCCACCCACTTTGTGCAATAGTCCATAGCCACGATGATGTACACCTTTCCATTGAACAAGAGTGTGATGGGACCCATGAAGTTGATGTTCCAAATGTCGAAGGGCTCTAGCAGTTGGATCCATTGTTGAGATCCCTCCATTTGTGCAGTCATCCCATCGTCTCTCTGGCATCGTTCAAAGGAGTGGGGGAACCATTGTGCATCCTTGAAAATTGTAGGCCAGTAATATCCTGCAAGCAGGATCTTAATGGTCGTGCATCATCCAGCATATTGGACCCTACAAAGGCCCTCATGAGTATCTTGGAGGATGCACAGTGTATCATCATCAGGGACACACAATCTAACCAAGCCATCCGCACACACCTTATAAAAGTGACCATTTATTTCCATGAAGCGCTTGGCCTTATGGAGAAACTGTTATTTCTGTCAGTGGTCCCACTCCTTTGGCAATTCCTGAGTTGTGAGATAGGTGAGAATATGGCTAAGCCAAGGTGATTCTTTGGGCACCTGTGTATCGACCGCTCCCGCGAAGAAGAGTTTATCTGGTTAGAGAGTGGCTCCTCCTCTTCTACGTCATCCCATCGCAACCGAGACAAGTGGTTAACGACCACATTCTCAGTTCCCTTTCGGTCTACCATAGTGAGGTCAAACTCTTGAAGAATCACCAACCACTATATGATATAGGGGCTCACTATTGGTTTGTTTATCAAGAACCAGATGGCATTGTGGTCAGTATGCATGAACACCTTGTACCTGAGCACATAGTGTCGAAATTTTTCCAAGGTGAACACCACCACCATCAACTATTTTTCAATGGTGGTGTAGTTAAGCTGAGCACCCATAATGCTATGGCTTGCATAGTGAATATAGTATGGGCATTGTTTATCATCCCACTATGTGAGCACGGCTCTCAATGCATAGTTGGATGCATCCGTCATGATGTGGATGGGTCTGGACCAATCAGGTGCCCATAAAACTAGGGTCTCTATGAGTTTCTATTTAAGTGTTTGGAATCCAGATTTGCATTCCCTGGTCTAAACAAATACAGCATCTTTCTTTGTGAGTTCCACCAATGGCTTGGCAATCTTCGAGAAATTTTCGATGAAGCACCAGTAGTAACCAATGTGGCCAAGGAATGATCGAACATCTTTTACAGTGCTTGGTTTCTTAGTAATTCCTTAGATGACCCTGATTTTTTTAGGATCCATGCTAATCTCTGTTTGTAAAATACTATGCCCTAGCATAATGCCCTCTTGGACCATTAAGTGGCTTTTTTCCTAGTTGAGTCGTAGATTAGCTTCCACACATCTTTTCAAAACTTGCTCAAGGTAGTCCAAGGCTTCATCAAATGTGGCTCCATAGGTAGAGAAGTCATCCATGAAGACTTACATCCCATTGCCAATTTGCTACTGGAAGATGCTAAGGACAAGGCATTGGAAAGTGGCAAGCGCATTACATAGGCCAAAAGGCATCTTTTTGTATGCAAAAGTCCCCCATGGACTTGTGAAGGTTGTCTTGGCTTGGTCTTTCAGCACAATTTGGATTTGCTTATAGCAACTATAACCATCCAAAAAGCTATAATAATGATGCCCCGCAATGGTATCCAGCACCTAGTCCACAAATGGGAGTGGGAAGTGATCTTTGTAGGTAGCCATGTTGAGCAATAGGAAATCTATACAGACCCTCCAATTGTCATCCTTCTTTGGCACAATAACGAGTGGGTTGACCCATTCGCTATCAGCAATGAAATACATGAACCCCACTTTCAGCAATTTCTTGATTTCATCTTTGACGACCTGCTTCAGTTTGGGGTTCAATCGTCTTTGTGGTTGTCGTCGTGGCTTCATGGAGGGGTCAATATAAATCTAATGTTGGCAAACCCTAGGATCAACTCTTGTTAATTCAGAATACAACCATGCAAAAGTAGCTTCCCATTTGTTTACCACCTTCAGCAACTTCTTCTTTTGTTCAGGAACAATGGTGGCATTGATAATCACTGGTTTCCCATTATGCAAAAATGCATATTCTAAGTGGGCCAGTAAGGGTTTGAGTTCCAAGGGATCTTGTTTAAAACTTTTAGGGATTTGCAACTTTCCCCAATCATATCAATCATCAACAATGGATACTTGTTGATGAACCTCTTCCAAATCACCCATGCTTTCTATGTAGGTGTGTACAAGCCCCTTAGATGATTCCATGCACAAAGTGCTACTAGCCAGATCAGTGGTCAACCACTGGGTTCCTTCTTGATTTGTGACTGCTGCATACAGGCATTGTTAAACTTGTGATTCCTCGATACACCGACTACATGCTTGAATAGATGTCTACTTAGCGGACCATAGCTACTGCACACAGTTACACTTGGAGTCACTGTACGCGATGCATGGAATGTGCTTCTTCTCAATCTTTCCAAAAGGATTTTCCTTTGAAATTTCAAGGGAAAGATCTTGGAGTCCCAATCTTGCATCCACCATGCTCAGCCAGGCTCTTCCCATTATGATTGGGAAGTTTCCCTTGCAATTCTTAACACATATGACAAAGAAATCAGCAGGATAGGACCACCCACAAACGGTGGTCACAATGTCCTCCACCAATCCCAAGGGAATAGTAATGGATTAGTCTACCAGCTTGAGCTGAATACTACTCTTCTTTAACGGGCGCAAGTTCAAAGTCTTGTACATGTCATGTGAAATCAAACTGACTCCTGACTCCAAATCCAGAAGAGCTTTACATGGCTCATTTCCTACCACTTGAAGATAGATGAGGGGGCTTCCTAGATCAGTCAATTTTTGGGGAAGATGACTTGCCTTTATCTAGTCGATCATGGTGTGTGTGAGCATGACTGTTTGTACATTGTAGGGCATTTGGTTTGAAGGTTACTTGAAGGGTGGAACAGTGGAAGCATTTTGAGATTCAGAGGCACTAGCCACAAGTGTGTGTGAGGGTATGCTTAGGTTATTGGGCTGGAAAAAAGGATGTTTCCATGGCTTGGCTTCCTATCCACTTGGCTGAGGAGCCAGTTGTAGGTTGACAGCCCTCGTAGTGTTGCGTTGCTATGCTTATGGTGGTATCTCCCCCTGCATAGGTGGAGCAGGTGGTAACTGAGTGGGGTGTTGTTGAGTAGGGCCAGTAGGAGAAGGTGATGGAGGATAGTAGAGATGTAGGCCTTCCCCCTTGGGTGATGGAGACTGTGGTCAGAAATATTCCAAGGGGTGGTAGTAATTCTGAAAGGTTGCATGACTGGAAGAGTCCTGTGGGGAGACTGGTTGTTGAGCGTAGTACCCATAGGGGTTTGGCTGTCGGTAAGGGTATTGCTGCCTTGGAGGTGGCATTCCCCACGCTTGTGCTGCCATTGCTGAAAGTATTCGTAAGGTTGTGGTGGTGCTCCACTTGGATAATATCCGTGCTGCTGGTGGAACTGCCTGAGGTTGCCTTGTGGGTAAGGCAACCTTTGGGGGGTTTGCCTCTTTGCCATGCGAGAATTCAACACATACATCCTAGACTCTTGTAGATGTGACACAACAGGACAATACCCCTTAGGATGTTCATATTGGCATATGTTACATTCATCATCTTCCTTTGTATTAGAGTCTGCAACTTGTTCTACTACAGCAACTTTGCCCTTGCCTTTATGGTGGGCACGTTCAGCTTCCTTCTTCCTATGTCGATCACGATCATTACCTTGCTCTCTGGACTCCTCTGCAATTTTCAGAACACTTTGAAATTTTTTATCCACAGAGTCCCACATCTTGTCAACCTTTGCCAATATTTCAAAGGTAAATTTCTGTAGGAGAAAGGTTTTTCGATTCACCGTTGCATCTAGTGGTGATTCCTCCTCATCTTCACAAAATCGAACCTCCCTCTTTCTGATGGAGGGATCCCAATTAAACTCCTCTACACCCTCCTTCTTTTCAAGTTCCCCCTATTCTTTAGCCACTTACTCAATTAGGTGCTACAATTGATGGGCTCTTAGTTTTGATAGCTGTCCTTGGGCGTACACACCAAGGGTCTTTCTAGTTTCAAAGCGGAGCCCATTAATGATATGGTGAAGTTGTGCCCACTGAGAGTAGCCATGACTAGGGCATCGATGCAATAGTGAGTAGTATCTATTCATGGCTGCATCTAAGGGTTCATGACTACCTTGCTTCCACCCATGGATTTGACGTCTCAGGTTCACCACTCTGGAGTAGGTTTGATACTTGTCGTTGAAGATTTTCAGCATCGTACTCCATCTTCTGATTGATTTCAATTCCAAAGATTAGTACCAACTATATACTTCTTTGATGAGTGTGCGAGGGAATAGCTTAAGATTTTGCCAATCATTATCGATGTTCTGTAGGGTGCAAGCATCATGAAATGCTTGCATATGAGTTTGCGGATCACAATTGTATCCCCCTTCAAATTTAGGGATGTTGTTCATGTTGATGCACTTGATCCAGCTATCCTTCAAGTGCCTACTAGGTATTTGAACTACCGCTACGATATGAAGCATGCTTCAAGTAGCCAACAATGGTTCATCCGAGTCATAGTCTTGCCAAAGGCCATGATGTCCATGACGATTTTGGCTGCCTCTCCTTTCAAGATAGTGAGGCTCGCATGATTGGTCACGCACTCCCTCACGTCATTCCCTTCGATCCTTTCGACCACCATCACCTCACTCCCTTCTACCATGGTCATGATCAAAGTCGGAACTAGATGAAGGTGGAGGGAAGCAAGAGGATGGAGAAGAGGGAGAAGAATTTCCACCACCCTGGTGTTGGTCTCCCCCTCTACTTTGATGATGGCCTCGATCTTCATGCCCATATTTACTTGTGCCATGACCTCTCCTGTGTGACCCTCCGTCCTCCTGGGGGTCTCAATCACTTGATTGCTTGTTCTGAATGATGGACTGAATGATCTAATGCCCTAGAGGAAGTTTGGCCAAATGGGAATCATGAAAGATAGGCTCCCCATCATCCTACAGCCCTTGCAAGAATAAGGGGTTACTAAACTATTTCCCCTTCATGTGTTCATATTATTCTACCAAATGCTGGTCTCGTACATGTTGGGCCTCAGTGGGACGATAGTCCCGGTAGTCATGGTCCTCCATGATGTACTCCACACTGTGGTACTGAATGTTGAATTTGGAAAGATTGTGAAATAGCATTCCAAGAGCCAATCGGTCAAGCGGTAGTATGATGTTGCCTTCCATGTCCTGCTAGTGCATATGCTCATCCTGATGTAGGATAAAGGTGAAGTTGGGGACATATTCATCTGGATGCATATATACCACCCAACATTCTTATGGTAGTGATGGGTTGAATCCATCTCGCCTGTGAGAAGAAGACATGTTGGATGTTAGATAATCC
Organism: Gnetum montanum; assembly: GCA_015680685.1. Classification (NCBI taxonomy): domain Eukaryota; kingdom Viridiplantae; phylum Streptophyta; class Gnetopsida; order Gnetales; family Gnetaceae; genus Gnetum; species Gnetum montanum. The sequence goes on from MNCI01006203.1 coordinate 290,984, forward strand.
ACTAATTGGTGTACCTTACTTTTTACTTAAGCTGCCTAGCATGTGTAGATTTTACTATCCTAGGTCTGTTCCAATGATGTGAATGATAATTTTGCTAAGGTTAGATGGCACATGTAAGAATAATAGTCCCCGACAACGATGCCAATGATGAGTAGCTAGGTACCCCTACACCCAACCATGCAAATCACGGGCATTCACACACGACTCGGTCAAATTTCGTAGACTGTAAGCACTTTGCATACACCAGACCTTAACCAACAAAACCTTGGGTTAGAACGATCGTTATCTTCCCAACCTCACTTGTGATGTTTTAATTGCAATGGTTAAGTGAGATTAAGGCAAATGATTTTTATGGCTTTTTCACTTTATCTTCCAGCGGCTAATTCTTGAAATGGAAAGTAAGGAATGGAACATTACATAATCTATAGTTATCCTAATTTATATCTAACTCTTCCTAGCATAAGTATCCAATCCCATCTTCCATGCACATCCTAAGCATCCCCTAGCCACTACTAGGTTACCAGATGTTAAGTGTTGCTAGGTTGCCAAGTGTTGGGTTTATGTTCGAGATGGTCATACTTATGGTTTTTATAAACTATAAGAGAGCAATGGTGATTAAAGTAATAACAATAGAAACTTAAGGAATTATTAAAGAATAGAAATATTAAACTATTAAATGCATAAAATGACTAAGTTCAATTGTTGCAAGGAATGCTTGAAAAGCTTGTATTTATTGTCGTTCACGCCAATGGGCTCAGGTACATCAACGCTTGAATAAAGAGCTAGACACCTTTCTTACACCTACTGCGGGCACTTGGAAAATATTCTAACTCTCATGGAAACAAACTATAAGAGCTTCACTACAACTTCCAAAAAGGTCCCTAAGTGTGGCGGAAGCCCACTTATTTATAGGATAAAATAGGCTCTGTGTAAATGGGGCCACGTCGACGCATGGACGGATGCGTCGATGGGGCCGCGTCAACGCAACCACGTATACGGGGCCCCGTATATGCTGCCTAGTCAACGCATCAACTGTCTAGCACTTCATCACCCTTGAAGTTACACCCTTTTCATCCATTGAGTCCTTCCTCAGTTTGAAGAATACCAAGCCACCAATTCATTAATAAGTTTATTTAGAAAAAGGAACAGTACAGTTCCAAAACCAAGGGAGACCATAGAGTTGAACGGAAGAATGGATAGTGTGGACTCATTACCTATTTTATCATAAGAACCATATCTTAATATCAACATTAGGAATCAAAGGTAAAAACCAAACATTAGCAATCAACATTATTATGATACAATCCACCATCATGAGCACTTATTGTATGATGAATGAAAGTAAATCAAACAAAGAAATAGGAAAATTGTGAACGATGGTGTAAAACAAAAACAAAAATAAGTAAATTTGAAAAATGTGCAAAACAAAAATGTGTAAAAAAAATATAAAAAGAGCTAATGGCTTAGAATGATTAGCATTGGTGACCATCTCCCCCACGACTAACTTTGAAGGAGGAGATCCAAAATAACGAGCAAGGTTGTCTAGCAATAGAGGTAGTATTGGTACTATTTGTTCTAAGCTCATGGAAAGGTTTGGTTTGTTGGATGTTGACCAACAATTTCTTATCTGGGCTCTCCGATTTGTAAATCATCATGGCCCCTAAAGGAAAATTTGCATAAATAATATAAGGTCCTTCACAGCGTTTGAAATTTAGTGCGTTGTGGCATGTGTGTGGGATTCCAGTACAAAACCTTATCTCATGGTTGATATTTAACTTTCCTAATTTTTAGGTTATGACATCATTTATTGAAGGCCTTGTGCAATTCGTTAGATGATAGGGTGGCTAATCAATTTTCATTTAGCAAGTTAAGGATCATTAACTGTTCTTTTTGTGCTAAATCAAGGTCAAGGTTGAGATCACAAGCCATAGATAGTGTACGGAGTTCAACCTGAATAGGAAGCATTGGTAATTTACCATACACTAACTCATAGAAAGAGTAGCCTATAGGAAGTTTCCATGTGGAGTGGTATGCCCAAAGAGCATCGTTAAATTTGGTGCTCCAATCTCGCCTATACTTGCTAATAGTTCTTGTTAATATCTTTGTAATCTCCCTATTAGTGACCTTGGCCTAATCATTTTCTTGAGGGTGGTATGCTGTAGTCAGTTTGTGTTCAACCCCTAAGCGTTGCATCAGCTTCCAAAAAGTTGCACTTGTAAAATGTGTACCATTGTCAAAAATAAGTGCATGAGGCATGCCAAACCTATTTACAATTTGTTATTGAAAAAATTGTGCAGCTATAGATGATGTACAATTCTTCACAATGGCGGCTTCTACCCATTTTGTAAAGTAGTCAACAACAACAACAATGTAAGCTTTCGCATTGGACATTGGTGTAATGAGCCCCATAAAATCAATTCCCCATATGTCGAAGGGTTCTAAAGGTTGAATCCATTATTGTGGACCCTCCATTCTAGCAGTCATTCCCCCATCACGTTGACAACACTCACAAGATTGGATGAAATGATGGGCATCCCAAAACAATGTAGGCCAATAATATCCTACAAGTAGGATTTTAAGGGTTGTTCGTCTCCAAGCATAATGACCCCCACAAGGACCCTCATGAGCATTATGGAGAACTCGCAGTTGATTTATATCAGGAACGCACCATCGAACCAAGCCATCGGGGCATACTTTATAAAGTTTCCCATTAATCTCCATAAAATACCTGGCTTGATGAAGGAAATGTTGCTTCTTTCTAGCATCTAACTCTTATGGTGTTTGTTGTGTAAGAAGATAGGTGAGAATACTACTATACTAGTTTGTTTCCGTGGTCAATTGGTTAGTTACTACACCTGCAAAGAGGAGTTCATTAGGGAAATAATCAGAAATTGGATACTCATCCTCTTTGTTGTCCCATCGCAACTGAGATAAATGATCAGAAACTACATTCTCGGTGCCTTTTCGATCAATCATTATAAGATCGAACTATTGTAAGATTACGAGCCATCGTATGATGTGAGGGCTCACCATTGGTTTATTCATTAGGAAACTTAATGCACTATGATCCATATGCATGAATACCATATAGCCCAAGACATAGTGCCTAAATTTTTCTAGTGAAAACACTATGGCCTTTAATTCTTTCTCTATTGTAATGTAGTTGAGTTGTGCACCAACAATACTCCTACTTGCACAGTGGATGTAATAAGGACGTTTTTGGTCATCTAACTATGTAAGTATTGCTCTTAAAGCATAGTTGGATGCATTAGTCATTATGTGGAATGGTTTGGACTAGTCAGGAGCTTGTAGAATGGGTGTTTCTACGAGCTTCTATTTTAAAGTTTAGAAGCCTAATTCGCATTCCCTGGTACATTCGAAAGGTACGTCCTTTTTTATTAGTTCAACCAATGATTTTGCAACCTTAGAAAAGTTCTCAATAAAGCATCTGTAGTAGCCAGTGTGTCCAAGGAATCACCAAATATCTTTTATAGTTTTAGGTTGCTAAGTAATTCCTTGGATAACTTTGATCTTTTCAGGGTCTACCTCTATCCCTATTTGTGAGATCTTATGCCTTAATACTATGCCTTCTTGGACCATTAAATGGCTTTTTTACTAGTTGAGCCTTAAATTGGTTTCTACACATTACTTTAGTACTTGCTCTAACCGATCTAAGGCGTGATCAAAGTTTGCTCCGTAAGTGAAGAAGTCATCCATGAAGACTTCTACCCCATTTCCTATCTACTGCTGGAATATGCTTAGAACTAATCGTTGAAACATTACAACGATTATCGATCACATGAAACCCCATGTGAAGTTGTGGTTAAGTGACCCAGTAGGACCTTTCCCGAGTTCAGACCCAAAACCAACCACATACAGTGACATCGTAGCAACATGCGAAGACTCGTCCACCCCACAAGTGTACAAGAATGCATCCATAGAGAACCACCACTCCAACAGGCATGAGAGGAAGGAAGTGAAATAGGAATCCATTAGATCCAAAAGCTAATCAAGCATGTGGCAAAAGAAGAAGGAGAGATATGTAAACGAGAGAATGTTGAGAGATATCTCTAGGATCCAACCTTTAAAAAGAATAAGGTCCATATCTATGAAAAGGAAAAAGCGGCAACTATCGATGAGGTGATTTCACAACAAACCTTACCACTACAACAATCTCTTGATGAACTCCAGGCAAGCCTAGATAGGATGTCAAAGTGGATAAATGAAAAAGCTACAACTTTTGTAGAAACTATAGAGGAGAAGGTAACACAAAATGAATTAGGTGATCATAATAAACAAAGGAAGAAGAACCAAGAAACATCTAGGAACACTTATCAACAAACAAGGAAAATGGCTATAGAAGAAGAGGCTATAGACTCAACCATAGAAGAAGATGGTGGATGTGACATCTACCTATATGACCATCCAAAGGGCTATTACCCAATCATGTTACATCTACATGAGTATTGGGCTTTTACGTTGAATCCCAATATTGTACAAAAGCAAATGCCTAGTGATGAGATGCAGATTGCACAAGCCCCAATATCGCGTATGCGATATCGCGGCCAACGCGATATCACATCCCCTGCGATATCGCGTCCTTCCCTACGATATCGCGTACGTGATATTGCGGTCCGCCGCCATATCTATAAATAAGAGGCAGCACTCCCCTCATTTCTCATCCTAGGCATAAAGTAGCGAAGCTCTAGCGGATTGATCACCCCAGAGATAGAATATTTTCCATGTGCCCGCAGTAGGAGTCCCCCAAGTGAACGGTTCTTTATTCGAGCAGCTTTGTACCTGAACGCAAGTTGTGTAC